>JARQTG010000181.1:1890915-2020006 GCA_030142615.1 Syrista parreyssii | reverse complement strand
TCTGTACAGCTGATTTCTTCCCGCCAGCTATCCAGCCAATCAGCAGTCGCCTAACTTGGAACACTTGCGCCACGAGTGGCGGCGAATGCCACTATTTCATTATTATCAAGTGACAAATAATTTCATGACCAATGGTGACAATGGGTGGATACCAAACTTTTTTCCCCGCCCTCAATCTCCCTCCCTACCAGAAGTGTCACTGATAACACATACACAACTTACGTAATAAACGAATAAATATAAATACCTAAAAAAAGAATGTATCAAGAACTTTATTGTGTCGTCAACTTATACATCTCTTTACAGTATAAAATCCAGAGCACCCAGGGTTTCGCATAAATTCTCACAGGGATAGTCTATTTTAGTAATACGCAGGGTGCAGCGCACCCAAGTTATCTGCTGGCTACAGATCCGCATGCGTGGGAGAACATAGAAACTATATTCGAATCTGTATAAATAATTGTATACGTAATTGGTACAAGTAGATATGCGCGAATAGTTCCCACGTAGTGAGAGTGCGGTAGTTTATAAATAAATTTTGGAATACGCCTTAATTGATTTGTTATTGCATCGCGTATGTATCCCCTTCTTTTTTGCGAGTACGAGTACGAGAGGGGATGAAGCTATGTTGGTGACGTCAATTCTCGGTGAGCATAGCGCCTCATGTCACAGAATCCTTTCTGGCTTTCAGAAGACCAGCAAGCTAACAGACCCGACGAGACTATACAACACGGAGGTAAATCGGATACTGGGACCTCTGTATTTTTTTGAAACCCCCCACCACCCCCTTTGCATAGTACCAACAATATTACACACTGGCTCCCTCTTCATTTATCTTTAACGCACGAACGTCACTTAGTGTTTAATACTTTTTATACATTTCTTTTTGTCACGTACGCTTAGTGTTACCCAACAGTACATGAAAGTAATAAAATTGTTTTAACATACTGTGCACGTAAATTTACATATTTTTATTATTACTGTGTAGTTGGTTTAGATATGTTATTATTTTATTAATTTTTAATAGACGATTTCATTGACGGTGTCGATGCTCCTGGGTGTCTTGTATTTTCCAATCTTTTTCTTCTCTTGGTTTATTACAGCAGCACTTCTCAGCGACGTCGTCTTATCATTAGTTAATGGCGATGTGAAGGGTGGAAGGGTGGAGATCATCAAGGGATAATGATTACAGAGCAGACCTGGAGCATGATGCTGGACAGTGATGTCACTGGCATCAATGAGTAAGTTTTTAGACTTTTATCTCAATTTGTTGTTTTGCATTTTATATTAATTTGTTGCTCACTCATTGAATGTTACGCAGACTGGGCATTTCACCAAGAAAACAATTATGGATTAAAGCGGTGAAGAAATTGACATCTGAGAGACTTGGACGGGAGGGTCTTGCTGCCTGGGAGGATAGAAAGTTGAACGCTGACCCGGAAGCGCTGGAGGCGAAGGGAACCGAAAAGGAAATTGGTCCAAGTAACGCAGCGACGGAACCGGAAGTCGCTGTGGCGCCGCAACCGGTAGCCGAGGAAGAATCTCAAATGCAGAGAGGTAGACCTGTTAACACTTATTAATATAATGTAAATCACCTTAAAATAAAATAATATATTAACCCCTCAATTATAGATGTTTTCAAAAAAGGTGTTCTCTACAAGGGAATATTTTGTCCTTCACTCAGCAATAGTTTTCACAGTCAACAACTGGAAACTTCGTATCTGCATTATTCAAATCGTCAGCGACAAAAGTCTTTGATAATGCTCAACATCGTTGATCTCTTCTTAAAGGTAGAAATTATTAATTGATAAAACAAAATTAACCCATGGACCAGGTACTACGTAAAAAAAAAATTACAGATAGCATTGATCTCCATATGGCTCTGGAGAAGACATGAGACTAATAGCGACGGTCTGATCGAGTCCTTATCCTGGACAGTATGCTGTATGGCTGCCAATATAATAATATGTGTTCTGGGTTGCTGGCGTTGTTTCTCAAACAATTATCTCTACTGGGCTTCTATCTTTACCTGGTTATTAATAAACTCACAAGGTAAAGTATCCGTCAGGACCAAGAATTTAATCCAATTTTAGAATCTGAAAAAGAGAAAAGGTTAGTCTCATGCTTGACAGCAATATAGAAATAAAAGAATTCCATACCGTTGGAAATATTGTTGAAAGGTCTGAGTAATAATTTCATTTTATTCAGTGGGCCGAATCCATTGACGGTTCTAATCGATAAATTCAGACGATAACCAATGAAGCGCGTTATACCAGTGGAGGCCACCTGTTACTTCCAGATAGGAAAATCGCAATTACTGAAAATACAGAAATAACATATAAAACATACAAAACTCCATTGAGAAGGTTTTTCCGTTGCTTACCCAAGCTCAGCCTCTCAGTATATTCATTGCTAATGTAGCCAGACACCCAAACTGAAATTCCTCTGTGAATAACATTGAACGTTATTTATTGATTCATAAAGAATGGTAGGACGTTAAAAAAGCAAACAACGTGTCACTTAATAATCTAACTCTTACAGGATTTATAGGAGCAGGTCTGAATTTTTCTAGTCAGCAACGACTAATGTGGTACATATTATTCGTTGTGTATGCACCTTATGCCATGTTACCGTTGCCACTAAGATGGTGCGTGCTGGCTGGATTTGGCACAGCCCTTACACATACAGCAATGGCAATAGCAACTCTGTTGACGAATTCGACCTACGTAAGGGAATCTATAGGAATAAAAGATAAACTATATTTAATTGATAGTTCATTATTCAGTAATATTATTATTACCAGGATCTAGCATGCGTCGCTAGGATGTTGTCGACCAATGTTCTCCTCTATGTCGCTGTTAATCTAGCAGGGATGTACACAAAGTACTTAACGGATCGTGGTCAAAGGCAGGCCTTTTTAGAGACTCATCGATCCATGGAAACTCGACAGCGTACGCAGAGTGAAAATAATCGCCAGGAAAAGTTACTTCTGTCAGGTAGACGATGATTCAGATTTCCTAGACAGACAAAGAAGATTTATTAATTTGGAACAGTCCCATGCACCAGTTTACCATTGATTCCATTAAACTACTATTACATTTTTCAATTTTAATAAGTTAATGTATAAAGCCTATGACAAGGTACAGAGTTTATATTTACCCTGGTGACCACGTGCAGACTACAATACCTACTGAAGCGTCCATAACGTGTTCACCAGAGTGTCAAGAGGGTCACTGGAGAGATTTTCAGTCGATTGCTTTAAAGTCCTTTACATCTGGGCTATCGATTTACTCTGCATACATATATTCTTATTCATTCTAAATGTTCAGGTACTAAAGTATACATATTTCACTCTATACAGTCCTGCCAGATTTCGTCGCCAAGGAAATGATACGCGACATCGCCAGGGAAACGGAACGTGGTGGGACAATTTCATTCACGCCGAATCAATTTCACAGGATTTATATACATCGTTATGAAAATGTCAGTATACTGTTTGCAGACATCAAAGGATTTACAGGTAGCAAAATAAGTAGAGTATAAAATAATGAGATCTAGTACTTAGATCAACCTCTACTTCATAGGTTTGATGGATAATTTAGTGTTGTTTTTTTAGCACTTGCCAGTCAGTGTAGTGCCCAGGAATTGGTAAAGGTGCTCAATGATCTTTTTGCAAGATTCGACAGACTGTCATCTGAGAATCATTGCTTAAGAATTAAACTTCTTGGTGACTGTTACTACTGCGTTTCTGGTTTGCCAACTGCCAGGGTTGACCATGCGCATTGCTGCGTTGAGATGGGATTACATATGATCAAAGCCATAAGGGATGTTCGTTATACTACAAAGGTTTATTAATTTTTGTACTTTAATCTTTGTCTTTTTTGAGATTAATTCTTCTATCAGGATACTTTTGGTTTCGGTAGGTGGATCTTAACATGAGAATAGGTATACACAGTGGATCTGTCCTCTGCGGAGTCCTTGGTTTAAGGAAATGGCAATTTGATGTATGGTCCTATGATGTTACGCTTGCTAATCATTTGGAAAGTGGTGGAATTCCAGGGTTGGTACATATACAATTATTAGTATTGTGTTTTAAATGAGAGTGGTTCTATAAAGATATTCACTTGTAGGAGGGTTCATATATCTTCTGATACTCTAAAGTGTCTTAATGATGTTTATGAAGTGGAACCAGGATGTGGTACAGAGAGGGATAACTATTTGAAGGATAGAAATGTTGAAACTTACTTGATAAAGCAGATAGAACCTCTCAGATCAAGGAGACGGTATTCGTCTCGTCCAAAAATTTGGAATGAGGATGATTCAGGCAATAGGAGTAAGAAGAGTTTCAAATTGAATAATCCCTTATCGGCAAATAGTAATCCAAGTTCTTTGGAGGATGATATAGGGGTTGATTGGACACCAGAAATTCCATTTGAGAATGTAAGATAATAAAAAGTTATATTGAATGTGAATTTATACAAGAAGAAATGAATTACCTTTAAACGTATCTTTGGGTCAATTTAGTTAAACAGTGCTACGTCAATGAGTAATTTGGAATCTGAATACCTGGAGGAGGAAAATGGTACCAGCAAAAATCCAAAAGCTCCTTGCAGTACAGCTAGTGAGAAATTGGCAAAAGCTTCAGATGCCTTGGAATCAGCCAGCAACAAAAGGATGAGATCAGCCAATATAAATGCATGGACACTCCGATACAATGATGAGAGTCTAGAATCACAGGTTAGAGAATATTATTTTACATAATAAATACACATATATATATATATCTAATACCACAATGATTTATGTGAAAGGTACTCAATATTGTTTTATACTTTTAAAAGTTTGGACAGCTGCGAGAAGATATGTTCAAGTCCAACATGATATGCTGCTTCGTCATTTGGCTTTTCATTGCAATTTGTCAAGCAGTGATACTTCCTAGGTAATTATTATTAAATAATAATGAGATTAAATTTTTTTAATAAAAATTACCTTTACAGCTGCACAGTACTGTTGATATCCTTACTCTTGACAACATTGGTCCTTGTGGGAGCCTCAATCCTGGTAATGGCAGAGGAATTTAAAAGTCTTCCAACGTACCTTCAACATTCCTCATCAATGCTAGTGCACAATAAGCAACACAGGACGATCTTCATTTGCAGTGTCATATCCTTAATGGCAGCGACCTCGTTAATAATCGTCACAGCATGTCCCTCGGGTGGCGATTGTTCAAAAACAACCTTGGAGACATCCTTTAAGTATCCAAGAGCAGCAATAATGACGTCTTCCTCAAGAATAATAACAGGCACCACGACTCAGCAACCAGAGATATCTTCCACTACGATGAGTCTAAACGAGGTCATCCTCGGTTTCCTAGCAGCTGCACTCAGGGAAGATCTCACCAGGAATAACCTGACGGAGAGTAGTGGGAATCGGTCTAAGAGTGATCCTCAAGAGTCCAAGGATATAGAGGTGAAGCTGACTCACATCGTGAACGGAAAAGCGAGCCTCGCTAAAAGACGAACCAGGCAAGAGTTCTTCCGGTTTTACAGATACGAGAAGCACTACGGTACCGCTGCGAGGAGACATTACAGAAGGTTCGCAAGGAATCGAGATAAGGATGATGAAAGATTGATTACCTTGAGGAAGGTCTTGTCAATCCAGGAAGATATGAATCCCAACAAGCAGCTGGACATTTGTCAAACTGGAAATTGTTTTCATCCTGAGTACATTGTATTTACTTGGATCTTATGTCTGATCGCATTGGCTTCGGCTTTGAAGCTTTATTACCTTGTGAAGACTGCCCTGGCCACCATCATCGTTGCTGTCTACACTGCACTAATCCTGGTACTGACACCAGAATTATTCTCAGAAGACTCCCAGGAGGAGAGTATGTAAGTTTATAATCATTACTAAAATCTTTATACTTTTGTTATCAACAATTTTTTATTTGTTCAACAGTAATATTTTCAGGACCAGCACACCCTTATCGGCACAGATGCTGATATTTCTGGTAGTGTTCTTGGTGATGGTTACCTATCATGGTCGTCTAGTGGAAGTTACATCCAGATTGGATTTCTTGTGGAAGCAACAAGCAGAAAGGGAATTGGGTGATATGATAGAATCCAGACATAATAATATGCAATTATTGAAAAATATTCTGCCTGATCATGTGGCTCATCATTTTTTAACTCAGGACAGAGCACCGGAGGTAAATGCAATATTTAATGTTATATTTAATAAAAGTGACCCTTTTCAATTTTTTCTAACTCTACTTGTATTCAATTACTTCAGGAATTGTATTCGCAATCGCGTGACAAGGTAGGTGTGATGTTTGCTAGTGTACCAAATTTCACGGAATTTTACTCAGAAGATGTGAACAAAGGAATGGAATGTATTAGACTACTCAATGAGATAATTGGTGAGTGACTTCATCGTTCTGTGAAATCATATAAAGTAATTTTACATTTAGTAAACTTATATTAATTGACTTACAGCTGATTTTGATGAATTGCTGGATGAAACAAGGTTTCATTGCATTGAAAAAATTAAGACTGTGGGAGCCACATACATGGCTGCATCTGGACTTAATCCCTGTCAAAATGTATGAATTAATAATTTTAATATTCATAGTAAATACTTAATAGACAATTGAAGAAATCATTATATTGCTTCTACTTTCAGGATAAAACCAAAGATGATATGGAGCATCTATGTCGTTTAGTAGACTATGCAGTAGCAATGAGGCAGAGATTGGAGGATGTCAATGTACATTCATTCAATAACTTCGATCTACGAGTAGGAATAAGTTGTGGCCCTTTAGTGGGAGGAGTAATTGGGGCACGAAAACCAGTTTTTGATATTTGGGGTAATACAGTAAACGAGGCATCACGTATGGACTCGACAGGTGTCATGGGAAAGATTCAAGTACCACGAGATATAGCGAGGGTGAATAATACATCAATAAAAAAAGATACATACCATAAGGAATATTAAGTATTAATAATTTCTAAATCAGTTTCTAGAGTCCAGAGGATATCAAACACAAAAGAGGGGCCTGATCGAGGTCAAAGGAAAAGGTACCATGGAAACTTACTTCGTACTTGGAAAAGGTACTATCCACCAGGAAGGTACAGCAAGACATACTAGTAGCTGTAGAAGTCTGGCTGCTGTAGTCTACGGAGTAGTGCAAGCAAGAAGGAAACAGACAAGGGCACTTAGGAGAACCTAGGGAACATCCTCCTGGAGAAAATCCATAGATGAGAAAGAGAGAAAATGACAAAGACAAAAAGAATCAAAAAATAAAAATACATGATAGGAATTCTCGTTCATTAGGGACTCTGCAAATGTTAGTTATTTCGTAATAATTGGAGGAATAATACAGTTGTTACGTGAAAGTATAGGTTAGTTGGATTTTAAAATAAAAATAAAAATTTGACAAGAGGTAAGCCCAATAGAGGACAGAATTCTCCTTGTATATTCTCCAGGAGGAAAATGAAATATCAACGCCTTCGTACCTTCGCAATAATTATTACGTGTGAACTTTAAATATATCAATTTATTCGCTACGATTGGTCATTAAATAAAATTTCATATAGGTACTATTACAGTATTCGTAGAGTAAAGCGCTGATATTTATTATTCGTCTCGTCATAGCTATTTCGCAAGAATTCGAAGAAGCTGTAGACGAGACAGAAATCGATAAAGTTGTTTTTCTCATTGGTCGTCCGGAGTGGCGTGAATTTTGTTAGCATCAGAATTTGTTTTCTTTGATCATCCAAAGAAAATAACAAAAAAAATTTCGGAGAAAGAGAGAAAGAGAAGATACAGATAAATAAAAAACAACAAACAAGATAAAACATTCAATTCATCTCACTGAATGGAAAGTTTTCACAGGATGAATAATGTTATCAAGAATGTGTACAAGAAAAATGCAATGTAGCAATCCATAGTAGCTCACAAATCTTGTGTGAGGAACTCAGGACAAATAAAAACTGAAGTCGTCTAGCAATAGTCGAGCAAGACAACAAAAGCAAGACTTTCTTTGACTGTTATTACATAACATAAACTGAAATTATAAGTACTGTATATGTAAGACAGATAAGTCATAGTAAATCTATTATAATAGAATATTGTTCCTCGGAGCAACACCAGCCTTGGTTCTTGGTTGAACTTATATTGTATCGAAGAAACAATTTGTTAAAGAAAATGCTTGGAGACAATTCTGTTTGGGCAAGAAAAGCGTCAAATGACGAATACAATAGAGATAAATGAACAAAAGATGGAAAACTAAAAAAATTACCACTGTATACATTGTGCTCCATTTTAAAGAATATCACTATGAAAATTCACGCGCAGTCTTCTAACATTCGTACATAATTTTCACACGCATTCATCATACTCTTTCTTTTTATGAAATGTTTTTTAATGTCTCTTCCACTCTTTCTTTCTCTCTTCTGTTAATTGTTATAATTCTAACCTCTTGGTGGTCTTCGTCTTTACTGGGGCACTTTGAGAACGATGCCGCAACTTTGCTGTCCCGGTGAGGACGATAAACGAATACACAGAAGAACGAGGAAGAAAAGAAGGAAGATGATCGTCCTCATCTCCCGGGACTTAATTATTATTACTGAGATAACGGCGTTTATGGCGTTTATCCGCCATATAGAGGACACGAGGACGCTTCCGCGGCGGCCATATTGGAAGGGACACCTAACACTAACACATTACGAATAAATCTTTTTGTTTCTGATGCGTGCTTTTGTAGTTATTTGTTGTTTACTCTCCTTATTTGCAGAATGAGCATTAACTTATTCAAAAGTTACGAATTTTCGCTTCGCTTACGAGCTACAATTTAAACAATCTTCGCGTTCAACGCACAACGTCGACAAAGCGGAGTTCGCTAAAACGTATTTTGCCCGGCGGCCATTTTATTTATTCACACATTATTTAATTTCTTTTTCGAAAATATTCACACACCCCAAGAGTCGAGATTGTGCGAGCACGAAGAGTTTATTTTTCATTTTTTAAATATTTTTTTGGGCAATTTTCGCTCGCGTATCGAAACCCTGTTCCCTGTAGAAATAACTCGCGATTCCCTCCATTCACGCTTTCATTATTTTTATTTATTTTCCTTACTAACGTTTTCGTTTATTTCTCTCATATTTTTCACTCGACGCGAGCGAGGCGAAAAGAGCACCGTTAATCGAGCGACGATGAAATTCCTGTCCGAGTCTCAAAACGAATTTGCGCGCGTTCCGAAAACGCAAATGATTTCACGCCTTCTTCCTTTCAACATTCATCGACCGCGCCACGGGATATTTTTCAAATTCATATTTTCGTAAGAAAAATTCACGTTCGGTTACAGCATCACGACTGCAAGAGAACACACAAAAATCTTTCAGCCAAGACAGCTAAGATCCCCGACAAACGTCCCGAACTCGTTATTAAATTTATATTAATTTCATATATATAATAATTAATTAATTAATATATAATAATTACAAATAATTAGTTATTAATATTCTTTCTTTTTTTTTTTTAATATTTCACTAGATTTGTAAAAAGTCTATTCTCCTCGCGGCTCGTGTCGCTACCTTTGTTTCTCCGGATTTATTGAGACACAGCATAATGTACCGCGTGCCTCCATTAATTCATGTCTCTCGTATTTACGTGTTTATGTCCGTGTAAGTGTCTGTAATTATCAAATTTCTTAAAAGTAAAATCATTCACGTCTTTCAATCTCTCGTAAACTATCCTGTGTACGTGTCTCGTGTGCCGCGCGTACAAAATATAATCGCGTCGAAGAAATGGAAAAGAAAAGAAAAAAGAGAGAAAACGCCGCGAGCATCGCGGCATAATTATTCCCATTTTGTTTCATTTTAAATTGCCTTTATCACAGGAGCCCGTTTAATTGTAATTGTCGCGGCTCTTCAAAAAAAAAAAAAAAATGCCGCTTATTCGACACGACGAAGAAAAAAAAAGTACACCCCTGGAAGCAGCGCCATCGTGCATCCCTCGTACAATTTCCATGTCCACCCGTGACCGTAAGATCAAAAATAATGATTGTCAACGTACCAGGAGATCAAAGATAAGAGAGAATGATACAATCATCACAAGACAATTAATCGACCGGATATACTAATCAAAGAGAACAATAATCCGTACTCCCAGGAACGTATTTCCGCGTTCTATTGAAAAACTTAATAGCTAGAGGAGGGGCAGAGGGTGAGAGAGGGGACAGGGGGAGCGCGTCTTCGCAAAGGGTACCGTACGGGAAGATGGAATATTCAACCCTCTAGTCACTGCGTTTAAATACCAGATATACGAGATGCTGTTACAGGTCGTAAAACATAATTGTCACGACATGCGGAGTGCAAACGGTACCCTGTGCTCCGTATGTACACTCGGTGTAAAACTTTGAGAAGGAAGAAGAAAAAGGAATGTAAAATGTATATATGTTAAGTTCCGTTTAACACATGAGATTTAACCGATAGGGAACAATATACCTAACGCGTATAGAATATATAGTATGTGTAGTGTTGTCCAGTTACACGAGTCTTTTAAAAGCTTATGATAGCAACAAAGGTATATATCATAGCTTTGTTGTATATCACAAGATACTACCCGGATGTGGGTTTTTATTGTGTACCGCGTGTATTCAATTTCGTTCTTTGTTTCCTTTCTTTCCTTCTTTCTCTCCTCTCGTTCGTACCACCACTTTAATTAACCTCCTTGCGTTTGGCGAATGTCGGTTGTTGAAACATATAAGGAGTAAGTGAGAAACCCAATAAATATATGCAGTCCGTGCTTCTCGCGTACTCCGATATTTTTCTTCTTTCTTTTTCGTTTAAGTCTTCCTTCGCGCACGCTGTTTCTTTCTTAATTACGTATATCCGGCATTCTTCATGCGTTGCCGTCGATGGCGCCATCTATGCGCGTACGGTGATGCGCACTCGTCGATCAGATCGGGAGACGAATATCAGAAAATATTTACATATTCTTCCGTGAGATACTCGATGACGAGGACGTCGTCGTCGATCACAGCCATTCCGTGAGACAACCGCCGAACCACATCACTACTATTGGGAAGAGATAAGTCGTGAGTGCCCTGGACAAAGACATCTTTTGTCTTGATGCACCACTGTCGATCGTGCTGGTCGTGTTACTGGTTATTTCGTGTTCTACGTCCTCCTTCGTAGGCGGTATTTCTTCTGGTGGTACATAAGGCTTCTCGGGTACAGGTTGTGGTTCGTATCCTGAACCCTTCTCGCCAAAGCCATCCTCGTCGTCGGTTATCCTATCGACATCTTCATCGTCACCCGAACCACTTCCGGAACCATACCACGTTTCCTCTGCAAGATATAAAGACAATAAGTTAGAATTTCCATTGAAATAATAAATACACATTAGCGATTTCATAGGTTATGTTACATTTACCTGTGTCTATCCAGTCTACGTCTTGACCACTGTAAGCTGATCTCAAACGATTCGTTATCGTCGCCAGGGCGAAGATTTGTTCCCTGACTATCGTCGGTCTGAACGTGGAGGCACGTACTTCCGGATTGAGATTCTGGGATTCCCCGTCCGAGGATACTGGATATATATACCTGTCGAGGATGATTATTAGATTGTTAATAATCAGAGGAGAAAATTGATTTCTGAATTTTATGTTTTACACAAAAAAACTACTACATACTTATCCACGTGGGTACCGTTCCAGCATTCCTTGGTATTACTAGGTGGTACTACTAGACCGTTGTTGCACAATTGATAAGGAAGGTAGACCCAGAATTGTCTAGAATCCCGGACCTTCTGCCGTATTTCCTTGACGAGTTTATCAAGCATCACAGCCGTCGGTGTCTTGTCCTCTGCCGAGGGTTCTTGATCGAATTTCAGGGACTCCAGCTCGAGTTCCTGATTGTTCCTCCTACGACGTCTACCAAGAACAGGACGTCCGCACGCGGAGAAGACACCCTTGGACACTTCCTGACTGTTCTCTTGGAAGTTCATAATGGCCTCGGATATCTTGAGATTAATGGGCCTGACCAGCATCTCAATATTGAAGGGTCCAAGGAGTCGATCAGCAATCTTGTCAAAGGCTTCTGCAAATGTCAAGTGAGAAGATCATTATTAAGTATTCCACCCGCTCGTTAAGGACGCTGACTCGCACGTACCCAATTGCACAATAGGTCAAACGTGTGTGATATTAATTAATTCTGGTAAGATTCATCAGAAGGGACTGATTGAATTAACAAGTATCAAGAGCGTCGAACGGCTATAGAGGCTATCCAAGTAATTACAACAGCTGTCGCGCTTCAAATTCCAACAAGGAGAAAGGGCTTGAACTAGGCTTGGTATACAGATCTGTCTCTTACTAATAAATTGATTCCATTCCGAGTCAAGGGCCGCGTGCTGAGCCAGGCAACCTTTCATCACATTGGCGCACATGTCCCCACAGGCTAAAACGTTTCCTGGGATTCCACTGCAGGAAGGACACGCTGTCATCCTGGTGAGGGCAGCAGCGCACTCTGGCGACGACTCCAACTAAAAGAATAATTAGATTTTTTAAATCTAGGTAAAAGTACACGAAAGCTGAACCCTCATGGCTTTGGTTCCTCGGTATAAAAATAAGAGAAAATATCATCCCTTACCGTTTGCATATTCTTGAGGACATCAGCAGCAATCGATAGGGCCTGACTGAACGCCCTGGTAGCCACAAAGCATCTCTTGACCTGGACCCCCAATTTGTGGGGCACGTCGCCAAACGGTGCCATCTCCTTCATGTGATTGCTCACGCACTCAAGATACTGCCTGTCAAATTGATACTGACTGTTCAGTACAGTGAACATTTTCTGGTACAGGGTATTGAAGAAGTTATCCATGACCTCGTCCAGATCGACCTAATCAACATGAACAGAATTGAAAATTAGTCAACTGTCAGACGTAAATACAATAGGTATAAATGAATACAACGAAGCCATTAGAAATGAGTATCAAGCTAATAGTCTCTGCATAGATTGGAAGAAAATAATTCCCCAGAAGACAAAGAGCGCCCATAGCAAGTGAATAAAGAATTAACAGGAAGTATCAGTGGGGCAATGAAATTCTTTCTGTCGGCCATTTTGAGACTCGGCGATGCATACAAAATCAGTGAAAGGGAATCCCATGTTAAATATCAAGGAATTCTGGCTATCTGAATGACAATCGTTTCAAGCACTCGACTACAATGAGATGGATTTTACATTGGAAATGATCCAGAAGAAATATACAAGACCCATTATAACCAATGACTGTACAAGGAACGACTCGTTGCCGTCCATGAGGCATCCTCGTTTGCGAAGGTCTGGAGGATCGATTTCGCGTGGCAAAGTAGAACCGGTATGAAGCACACGGAGCCAGGGTTCGTTGGCTCCTGCAAGTAATTATAACTCGGCCCAAAAATAGCGCATTCGATAAATCATCGATCCGTGCCTGTTTGAGTCATACAAACTTGCATGCTCGCCCCTGAGTACACGACGTGTGCTTGAAATAATAAAATCTCGTCAGATCGTTTTACCGTCAAATACATATGGTTCGATTATTCCTTCGGCTCGTCCAGTGCTTCTAATAGGACCAAGCGCAAGAATATTCAATTCCGTAAGGGATCAAAGAGACCACGTGGTTATCGTTTAAAAGCCTCCACCGTACATTTCAAAGGGCTTCAAGGTATATTCAGTTAGCGACCCTTATCAACTACTCGGACGATTCTGCACGTCAAAAGCATCGATTAAGTACAGCTCGTCACGCAAGCTCCCGGCGGTGATTTACCCGTGCTAGGACGACGCGGCAAGAAATGCCCATAAGGAGACGGGGGTTTTTTTGTTAAATGAAAACGATTCAAGCCATACAAACGTATATACAAGGTACGGTAGTCGCAAGCCTACAGGTATCCACAAGAGGTAAAAGGTAGAAAGAAGCAATGAAACGGTACCGGTAAAGTGAGAAATTGAAGTACAGAATGAAAAGAAGAGAGGAAAAAGTTGGCCTTTGTAAATTGAGTCGGCGAGTCTCATAACGTTGAGGAAATTTGATTTACGGTCGAGGCTGTCTAGGTGGGAGCTTTAAAGGTAGCCGGGTTGCACGTTATGGGTATAGAACGGACCAAGGGTGTAGCTGAGCTTTAGAATGTCCGTTAACCGAGACTCTGCCTAATAACACGGATAAAAGCTTTCATAGAGATCCCCACCTTGTTCGACTACGTTAATTCAACTAGGTAGAAGGAGCTTTCACATAGAGTTGGGTCGAACAATGACGAGCCTTTGTACTCGTTTTTATTTTTGCTCGCTTCTTCGTCCATGAGCTTTCATTACATGTGGAATATTACGCTTTAATAATACTGACGAGAGATATCGACGAAAGCTTCGCTTTTCAGGTATATGTTAACATATAAGCTATAGGGCTGTGTAAAGCACGCGTGGCAAATATTATGGAATGTATTGAGAATAAAAGCTCACCGTGCCCTTGGCATAATAATTCTCAAGCTCTATGAACAGATCCGTGAAGACCTCCGCGTTCTGCTCGTAGAGTATGCCGTATGTCTTTTTGAACATTTCGTGAAAGCCTTTCTTGCTGGTGGCCAAAAGCTCCTTGAAGAAATCTGAAAAAAAAAAACGAACAAAAAAATCGAATCTATCTTTAGTGAGCTTTCGGGTGAGGTTTTTGGTTTACATATGTGAGAATGCTGGTTTGTTGTTTCTCTCTCTCTCTCTCTCTCTCTCTCTCTCTCTCTCTCTCTCTCTCTCTCTGGGCAAACGTCTAGCAAGTGGATTGCCCACTGGGAGAGAGCATTTGGCAAATGCCTGGCTAAAGCTGCTCGGGCAATGAATGTAGTTCTTGTGAGAGCCAAGGGGTGGTAAAGCTCACGCAAAAGCTTGCGGCTTCACGACTTTGACCACAGCCAGCGAGTAAGGGCACTTTTACTGTGGCTGTAAGGGCTTTCTAGTTGAAAACGGAGAACCCAAGGAAATAAAGTAAAAAGCCTTTGGATTAGGAAACAAGGGTGCTTGCATGGAAAGTTCGCGGGGATCGAAGAAGAATCGTTTTTGAGATGGAGAATTGAAAGTTACGATGCAAATTGAGAAACGATATATCGATCGAACGTTCGATATTTGCTTTTGAAATTCAGCAAAAGGATACAAATTTATTTTAACTGAGCGACAATGGAAAAAAAAAGAAGCTTAGAGCTTGCAAGCAAATATTTTGCAATTTCTTTTTATTATTATTTTCAATCGACTCGTTCGCGAGGACTTTGCGTGACTCATTGCGTTTTTCTGTCGTATGAAGATTTCTTGAAAATTGTCTTTCAGCTTTTTAAATTTTTCTTTTCAAGTCTCTTCAAGCACAGCTTTTTCACGGGCAACAAGCTCAGCGAATAAAAAGCTTCGATAAAGATTCTCGAGGGTGATTACCGCATTGCTCTGATGACAATAAAAAGTGTCCATCGCAAAAATCAAAAAGCTCTACTTGCCAGCCATCAGGTCTGCTCCGCAAGCTCTCATGTCCCATTTCTAATTAAACAAAAGCCTAGCATCCTCCTTTAAACGCGAGGAACAATCTTTGGTGAATCACGTAGCAGGGATTTTCAGGGGTTCTGCGAAGACAACCCTAGAGGCTACGTTACACGTTACAGAGGGCGGAAAGGGCCAGACAAGGGTCGTAGGGGTTGAAGCAATTACATTGTCCAGAGACAACCCCACGTATACATAGGAAGCGACAGAAGTAGCAGAGAGGCGACCTATCAGTACACAGCAAAGTAGCCTTGACATGTACCAGTTTTATCAGTAAGGATCCCCTTTGTGCTGCTGACAAAGAGATACATAGATATACAAGGAATAGAGTCCAGCAGAGGAACAAAAATCCAACAGACACAAGGAAACTTTAACAAAGCATCCACCAAGTCGTAACTTTAATAAAACATCAAGTCTTTGAATCATATATTCTATCACTGTCGCTATTCGATCAAAAATATATAAGCATAATAACAGCATTCGAAGTTCCTCAAGCATTAAAGTATTCAAGTTTTTCAAGTATTACCGAGCTTAAGGTAAAACTTGACTTAGCATGTATATACTCAGACAATCTAATACGTGTACAAGGACATGTGTGCGCGTATATATATATATATATATATATATATATATACATGACTTTACTCAAATCCCATCTAGCACATACAGTATACTGTACTTGTATTGTAAAGTACGTGCACATATATATATATACCATATACACTCTTCTCTCAACCCCCAACATTTTTTCCTCTCACGTTCTCTATGTGCCGTTCACAGGTCCTCCTAACCACCCTTCTGGTTCCCCTTTAATTAAAAAAAAATCTCAGCAAAAGTGTCTCCGTATAGGACGTATCTAGTCGGCGTAGCTAACCACAGTGGAATCTCATTTGTCGCGTTTACGTGAAAAATTCGTTCACGTACTAAAATCCGTAAAACGGACAGACCTCGTTATAATCTCGTTATTTTCATTTTTACTCACTCTGAAATCTCGTGTCCCTCGTGGCTAATAACTGTTGAAGACGCTGCAGAGTCTCCTTCGTCGCTTTCTCATGCTTGTCCCTGGCTCTGGCCTGAAGTCTCGTTTCCATGTCGGCGCTGCAGCAAACTTCTCTGCCGCTTCTGACGCCACCGCATGTCTTCAATTCCATGGCTGAAACGAGAAAGACGTGCAATTAAAAAATTGCAATTTTTTTTTTTCTTTTCTTTTTTAATATAACTTATTAGGAAATTTATCAGCTACGAAGTCTCCGTGGTATACAGTAATGGTGACCAATGGTCGGATAGATGAATCAGGAAATATCTATTGTACCCAGAGGGTTAATATACTGGGGGGAAAAATTACGTGGTCACGGATGAAAGGGAAACTGACCTCTTCGAGAGTCTACGGGGTGCAGTGTTTACTCGGAAAATACTTTCTAAGGGATGACTCTGTCTTCTACGGTTAACCCAAGGGTAAACTGAATTTTTTTTTTCTTTGATATCTGATGGGGAAAGGGGGGCAACAGAGGGATTGAGAAACTCGTTGGAAAAGCTAACAGGGAACTTAAGACTATTTTCATCCTATTTCAGGCATATGACTAGGTGCGTTGATTTATCGGAAAATGTTTATCGACGTACAGACCATCGGGGTTTGATTGAAGATCTAAGTTGGATGATCCTGAATGACGTCACGTATCCGATATAAAATAATCTCGTAAATCCAAATCCCTGAAATCCACTAAGGATTTTCAAGTCTGATACATTGGGCACACGTTTTCAAGGTAGAAATTGCTTTTCACCCTAAACTTACCCTCGACGGTATTATACTCTATGTATGTATAGAGTATATCTATATAGCCGCTTTCGAAACGCTCATACATCGTAACCCCGTGTATCGGTATACACTTTGAAAAATCTGTATACACGCCACACATGTTATGGGACAGACATAGGAAGGTCTTGATAATAGAGAAAATTACTGAAGCTTGAAAGACAAAGTTTACCACTTTATACGCGAATGCATCCCCTAAAGGTTTTACGGTGTAGCCCATAAAACTTTTAAGTTCTTCAATGGATAATCCGAGCTCGTGAAGCACGTAGAAAATTCGCTGATACTCGAGAAGCTTTAAAGTTATGGAAAAAAAGGAAGAAATTGAGAGTAACGCGAGAAAGGGGATGAAAAAAATATAATAATAATAAAATTAAGATTGATAATTTTATATTTTATTTTTTGGGTCAAAGGTCAATCGATAAGAGCGATATCGATATTACCTTTTGGAATTTCCTTCGTACTTGTGAACTAGACTCAACGCGTAAATCCGACAATCGGTAAGGTAGAGCAAGTAAGCTAAAGGCAAATCCATATGGATGAACTACCCTTGTAAATCCGCCATAACGAAATAGGACAACGTGAAAAGCCTCTTGGACGTAACGTAATGCGGTTACCGAGACGTCGTTTGTTAAGCGTCGCGACGAACCTACTACTAACCAGTATCTACCGGTATTACAGTGGCGGTAGTACTATAGCTATTGGCACTGTCGCTGCTACTGCTATTACTATAGCGAGGTGGGGAAGGTGGTAGACGACAAGCAACGTCGCCAACGGTTTCCGTCGCGACGTATTTCCGAGACGTGGGTCGACGCTCTCGTAAGAATTGCCTTTTAAATGGGCAAAAGGATTTTCAAGACTTGTTGAAAGTACCAATGAGTATATAGATATACATTCAGGCTTGAGTATAAAGGAAATACATAATATACTGTAAGTGACGTATACGAGCGTCGTATACATATACATATATACATATACGAGTAAAATTTTCATCAAGCTTGCATGTTCACACGAGCCGTATAAAAATTATTCAATTTATTTAAATAGTCAAAATTATTTTCGTCCCAAAGACTTCCGTTTTCCATAGGAAGTTTAGCCATGGATCATCGAGGTATTGAAGAGTGGGGAAAAAAAGGAAAAAGAGCGGATCGACTCGTCCCATATAAAATGCACGTGTGGATGCACCTTGAAGCCAGAGTTTTAACGGCCGATTAAACGAGCCGCGTCAAACCGGGCGTACCTCGAGTAGGGTAACTGTATTTTTTTTTTTATAGCGAAAGGTCAGGCTTACGTCATCGAGCGTCGATTTGCGTAGGGAAAGCGTCCATAATGTTTTCATATAGTATATACAGGTATAGGTATTGTCTGGCACGGCAGTACCATAGGTAAATATAGACCAATGGTAAACACTGACTGAATCGATGTGGAAACTTGGCTTAAGGCTTAGCGGAATACAACGAAGTTCAAGTCACGGCGGGCTCGTTAGATACAGGAAATGAAGATTCTGTATACACATGGAAGGGATGCACGGATCCGGTTTCGCAGTTAATAGTTGAAAGTGGAAACTAAGGATACAATTCGCATACGTGAAAATTCGCCTTGAGGTTATGTTTCACGTGCCCCTCGCGGTGTCCCGGAGCTGTGTGAGAATAAGCTTCGCGGAAATTGTACATGGTAAATATTTGACGAATTTGATACAGCGAGCACGGGACGAGGGGATGGATATTATTAATTCTTTAAAGGGGAGTGAGGGAGACAGAGATATGGTCTTCAAAGAAGACGATTGATATCGCGTAGGAGTAAGGAACTGTGCATGAATTGTACATTATGAGAATGGAAACGGCAATGAAATTTGTAAGACAGTGACATCCCTTATGGAAAACAAAAGAAAAAGGTACAAAATAAAATGGTTGGTTATACGAAGGCGGTTCTGGGTACCTTGGTCCGGAATGGTATGGTGAACCATGCGGGGATGTTTGGCAAGAAGCAAACTCTTGGGTGTTGCTAGGAGACACCCTTTAGGAGTATATATTGCATTAGCTTTGGCTCGCTTACGAGAGCTGCAAGAGACCTTTTTCCCCCTCTCTGTCTCTCTATGATTGGACTATGGTAAAAGCTCGTGGCGAACCCAATTCTTTTTTTTAATGTCAATTCATATGTTAATAACAAACAAGGTACTGAAAGTCAAGACGTTTTTTTTACATATCGCTTATGGATCGAGATGGAATTTTAGGGCCGTTTCGTAAAATTACAACTGCACTTACGCTTGTCAATTTTACAAGCAGAAAATTGTTAGCGGATATTTTGGAGGAGCTGCAGAGCTTCCGGTACGGGAGACTAGTGAATTCGTAGCAATTAACGTTGGATAATTGGCTACGTTAATTGCAGCCGTTAAGTACGCGAGAGCTGTAGAGTGGTGGTATATAGACTCGGTCGGTAATTGTAGGCAACTGCTGTTATCCCCTATGTTAAATTACATATTAACTTTTGGATTGAAAAACTGCTTATTCTAACAGGTGGCAACGTAAATAGATATACAAGTACACGTTGGTGTACAGTGCTTTTGGATATGGTAGGAATTTATTAAGGTGCACGGAATATATATGTGTATATAGTTGCGAGGGAGTGGGGTGGGGTTTTCGGCTGTAATTTATTTGATGGGCCATTAAGGGGAGTTTAATTAGTAATTAAAGCACCACAGTATCGTCCAACGAAATCGGGAATCAGCCAAGGAATCCGTGCTAGACGTAATCTTTGATATACGCAATTCACTCGTCTATCTATACGTTTCTGGAACATATTTTTTTTTTTTCTGAAAAATTTTCACTACACATTTCCCATTATTTCTTTATGGAGATTTTTGGCTAGAAAACTTTGTGGCTGTCCTGACGAGTGGACGCTCGATAAATTTAAATGCCAATTCAACAGGACGACGACAACGTGGCAACGTCATGCACAGTGTGCACGACAGCTTTATGTTTCTGCGTTACACGAGCGCTGTCGGCTTTTACTATTCAATTTCACGTAAAATTGTCTCTGGCTATCGGACAACAAAGAAATTCACAACCGAACGCAAAATTTACACTTGCAAAATTATTCTTCTCATGAATTACATCCCCACCCTTACTTCAGGGTGGTCTTTGTAGCAGGGGGTTGGTACTAGGAAATCGGTATACCGTAATCACCCCGAGCAAAAGGGTTGCTGATAATTAGTAGTGGGTTTAATTAAAATTAATATCCCAGTTCCGTGGCTAATTGCCAGAAGGGTTGTTGGGGGGATAATTTTAGGGATGAAAACTCAAAAGGAGGTGCTACAACTTAATAAAAACAAAAAGGGAAGGGGACGGAAGGGGGGAGAAGATCAAAAGAAAATTTCAAATAATTACCCTGCTTATTAATATCTCCAAAACGTAAATCCTCGTCAACTCGTTCGAGCGCATCCCCTTCGTCTTTCACTTCGTGTAATAATACGTAATGCCAGATACACCAGCAGCGTGCAATTTCAAATAAAGAAACACCTTGTGAAAATAAATAAATAAATATATCCCCAAGGCATCGAGTTCATTGCATCAATATTTCAGGCATTATCTGACACGACCCCTGACCCTACACATATTTATTCTATGCCAGTTCCATACGTATATATATACAACCCCATGTAACCATCCCACTGACCCACGACCATCATATCTCATAAATCAGTTAAAACGTATGAATTTCGGAAAGATATTTCACCGATAAAAATATTTTGTAACAGAAAGAAAAAAGAGACGGAAAAAAAAAGATCCCTCGGTAGTTATCTAATATTTTTATACTTTGACCATGATAAACAATTTTTTTTTTTTTTTTTCACGACTACGGATATTTATTAGTCGCAAGTCATTATAAGGGGGGGGGGGGGGGGGTTGGGATTAGTCTCTAAAAAAATTATAAATTGTACCAACTAATCTAGTAGGGGCGAGTGGGTAGCGTGATAAATTTGTCATTCCACACGAGATGCAATGTAAATCTTTTTTTATATTTTTTTCGGAGTTAAAGCGTGGCGGATGGGTGAAGAGAAAAAAAAAAAAAAAAAATCAGGAAGGAAAGTCATGGGAGCACGAGTAGAATTTCTTATGGGGTAATATTTCGTTGACTCGGCGAAGGATTGCTACGTCCTGGGGAGAAAACAAAAAGAGGGGCAACGTATCTTCAGAAGCAATCGACTCGCAAGTATACCTACTCAAAAGTCCCTATAGGACAATCGGGTATCTAGTGACATCTGGCCACCATCTTTGTATACATATATTCCACATATTGCATTCTATACGCACGAGTCTCGACGACACGATAATATCTCGATAATATTGTCCTGCGCTTGTCCCATTCTCTAATCTCTGGTAGCTATGCGTACACACAGACACGCGCGCACACACATACAATACATGGGGAGACAGTGGCGTGTGTATAATTTTTTTTATGGGGTTTAAGTTTCTTGTCCCCCCCCCTCCCCCCCGCCACCGCCGCCGGCCCCACTTTCTCTCTTCCTCCGTGAAACACGAATCCTGCCGTTGGCTACTGTCAAGATAACAAGAAAACATTCACCGTTTGCAAGCATAGCAACGTACGCGATAACAATGACAAGAACATAGGCGATGGATCTTCGTGGGGTTCGAATACGTCCGTCAGAATACAGTCGAATAGACAGAGTCGTAGGGTTTGCGACGGTAAAACGAAACATTTAGGAAAATGAAGGCAGAGTCTTTTAGATTTAAAACAACACGAAACTGATCCCAAATTTCTTTAAGACGTACAAGAGCGAAGGTATAAACGTGAGTCCTTTATCCCCATGTGAAATTGACAGAGATCGTGTTTCATCCCTTTTAATTTTCTTTTTATTTCCCATCCCTCCCGCATACCGTACGTCAATTTCACGGCAATTATGCGGGCGTCGCGACACGAAGGTCGGCGTCGAAATTGATTTTCAAGCCAAACCTAGCGTAGTCGAGGTGAAGCGACGACGAGTCTTACGGCGATGTCCTGCGGTTTGATCGACCGAAACAAAAAATATCATCCGCTACTCCCTTTCGTCCTTGCCAACTCGACGCGTAAGTCGTAGCACGATGAGCAGGTAAGTGAAAAGTAAAATTTTTAATGACACAGCCACACCGATACAAAGGGACTTGGCGTTAACGTTGACTCTGTGAATTATTATTTTCACACTGTTCTAACGGATACGATCGTTTGGAACGAAAACTCGAGTTTAATTGCTTTTAACGACGTATGCTTATGCAAATGACAACTCGCCAACGAGCGCTTCGCTACTGGCTTAATGCACTACCAGAGTCAACAGTCAAACATTCCCGAAGTTTCGATGACACTCGACGCGTATTAATACGTGGCTTCCACGCGAGATGGCGCGCATCCACCAGTAGAAAAACCGACCAATTTCACGCGCGGTAACGTATCGATGATAAATAAGGTGAATTATGAAAAATCGACGTCGTATGAAACACACGTAAGATTAATTGTACGGGTAAAAAGGACGGTGTACGACGATCGCCGAGAGACTTTTACGTAAAAATGATCACCCGATGACCTCATCCCGCCTGTAATAATAGTGAATCATCCGTCGACGAATTTTCAACGTTCCTTGCACTCATTTACCTCGTCTTCTCTAAAGTGACTAAGTGTTCGTTCCTTCCGTTTCGAAATGAACCAACGACCACGTGTGCGGTCGGACGTCTCGGGCAATTGGCAATTTTCTCAATTGACAATAAACCTCGTTTCCCCGCAACGGCGCATTTAACAATCGCATTGACAGCAGTGCCAACTGGTTAGACAGTAAGACAAAAATTTTCTATAAAACATTCGTAACATTGGTACGAACCCGCGTCACTTGCCGTGCGCGAGTCAAAGAATGTAAAATTCCAAAAAAATCAATAGTCGACAATCCCAAAGATCTTTAGGACCATATAAAATTCTATAAATAGAATCCCACGCCCCCCCCCCCCTCTTCCTCAACCCCAAAAAAATACCACATCCTAAATTCCCTCAATGGTGGCATTTAAGAAGACCATCGTTCACTAATCTGATGCGCCATTGAACGCTGTGTATAACAGACCCCTAAATCCCTATACGTTCTATCCATCCGTAACCCAATGGCTCCTGCCGTATAAGCATCGTTGTGAACTTGCCTTTAAGTGACTGAAACTAAAAGGTTGCCATGTGTTCGAATCACCTGGTCCTAAGGTTCTTACGGTTCGCAGGGATGTAAGATGAGCAGTCAGCTGCTTCCCTTTCTCCCGCTCGTATACACAGACACAGTCAAATCTTCCACACACGCATAATCCAGCCTACGTACGTGGCTACGCACACTGGTGCAGCTACGTGTACCAAATAGTCATAGAGATACACGTGGTAATAGTGGCAAAACACGAAACACGAGGAAAAGGACTGCCGTGCTGTAGGGTGATAGAGCAGGGGAGGGGGAATGAGGGGGATGAAAAAAAAGGGGTGCAGCAGCGTACATACGCGCAACGGATGGGAGGGTGTGAGGGCGACATGTGACAAGCATAGGACGATCATGGCGAAGATGGAAAGAAAAAAGAAGGCGGGAGCTAAGGGTGTAAGGGATGTGACAAAGGGGTTGGGTTGGACAGAGGGTGAGTTCAGAAAGGAGGAATAAAGCCAAGGTAAAGAGGAGAACGGTACGACGTGAGCTTTCACGCGGGGCTATTTCAATGAATGAGAAAGAGGCTCTCTCGAAGGGATGAAAGTAGTTGGAAAGGTACAGTGGGGGGGTGGAATAAAAAAAAAGGGATTTCAACCTACCCCCATCCATCCACGTGTAAGCAAAGGTGAGAGCAAAGTGCGGAAAATCTAACGCGTGTCAAAAAAAAAGGAAAAATAATAGGGGTTGCAACCCCCATCCGTTTCCACCCTATACGCCATTTTCATTTACGTCCAAGTACATTTGCACTGGTTGCTGTTAGCGTGTACCGCGTAATCTTATGGTGAAGGTACAGTCTTTTTTTCAAGTCGCCACTAAGATCAAACCAACCCTCCAACCCTAATGCATTAGTTTCTTATATCAATCCTTCCACCCCCCCCCCCCCCTCCCCGTTAACCGTACGACCCATTTAATTCCTTCTGGTGAAAACGTCGTTACGTCGGATAATACGACTTATTTTTTATGTCCAATTTACAGTAATCAGTTAGCATTTACTGCTTCGATCAAATTAGATTGCAGTTGTAACGAGAAAGATTCTAATATACATTAGTCTTTATAGCGTCGATAAGTAGGAGAAGGTATGGATACGGAGATTTAGCGATTCGACAGTGTCCCTCTCGCTCTTACTCACGCAACTGCCCATGGACTCCGTCTCGCTCGCACTCACGGTCGATATAGGAATTTCGAAAAATCGTAGGCCCAGACCTTCGTCGTATCGTCGTTCCTGTCTCCGAGTATCTGAATGATATGAAAATCTACATACGGACGTTTATCGTTAATAATTAAGAAATTTAATGATAATACGATTTATCAAAATACATTTTGACACTTCAGTTCACCCACCGTCATTTGATAATAACAAATGTATAAAACGCGTACAAAAGTCGTTTGGGCAGGTACTGAGGAATCTGGCAAGCAATATATATATATATATATATACACGCTTTCTCACTCGCTCCTTTACTCTTTACGTACATACATCGTGGCTTCCAGCCGGGTTACCTGCAAGGTGCATTCTGCCGCAGTGGAGGGCGGCTGCCTGCACCTTTCGAGAATACGACCGAAATACACGCGAGAAGATCAAACGCGCCGACTTGCTACGTGGGGACTTTAAAGGGCCGCACGATGCACGCACACCGGTTACTCGCGTACACGCAGCCAGGTTCACGCAGGTACCAAAAGGTAGAGACGAGCATCGTGGAGACGGACGGTATCACAGTGGGAAAAAGTAAGCTCGATCGTCAGAAAAAAAAGGGCCAACACGCTTTACCATGGTTTAGGTATGGCTGAGGACATAACATATATGTATATACTGCGTGCATTGGATGTAACGTTTAAGAGATCATAGGAAGAAATATGTGGATACATAAGACTAGACGAATGCAGCATCCATTCATTTTTAAGAGCCACTCGACAATGGGGTTTATGCTAACGCGGTATGATGGGTCGAATGGAATTTTTTTTCTTTAATAACGAAAGTGACTCGATACTCGTGTAAAATTTTTTTTCAATTGTCAACACGATTTTTTTTTGAATTCGTAACGCGGTGGGAAATTTTTGAAAAAAAAAAAAAAAAATTTTTTTTTGTCCGCTTCTTTCCTTAGGTTACGAAAAACGGTGACACGTTTATTCTACTCGGGACGACGGGGTGGGAGGGGGAGGACCACGTTTAAATTTATACAAATTAAAATTCTCCGGCAGCAGGTGGCTGTCGGGAGCTCGTAACGGAGGACAGCTGGCCCAATTTACACGGGGACCGAGGAGTCCGTGGGCATTGTGAAATTTTTCTCGAGACCAAAGGAAACGAGATGCTTCTTAGGGAGATTATGTGGATATAGCGTGTATGTATATATGTATATAGGTCCCTGGGATGACGACGGGGGTGAGTATGTAAAGGACTGGGTTTTCGGTTTCATTTTTAAATACTTCGTAAGGACACGTCATTACCCTTTTTCAACAGTGGAAATTTGGGACCTGACAATACGTGGAACGAAGCAGGAAATTCCTCTGTGGGAATTCAGCCTATCTGTCTTCTAGCCTGTTTCAGTTTTTTTTTTTTTTTTTTTTTTTCCCCAAAGAAGCCCCTGGCGACTGTTTACTCCAACGACCCTATAGCTAGAGTGTAAATATGGAGGAATATTGTATTCGTCCCATTGGTACTGAATTTTCTGTTACCCGTGACATTTGTCAGGTATTCAATAGCTGGAGAATTCACATGAAAATGATCGGTTCACTGAAATTAGTGAAAAAAAAAAGAAAGTGACGGTTCTGCATATCATTATTGTGACTGTCGTTTACCTGAGTAATGAAAATTGGGTTATTAAAGCTTTGAGGTGAAAAAAAAATTTTTTAACCATACCTCAAAAAGTCTCTGAATTTATTTCTGTTAATGAAATTTACAAATATATTCCTCGGTACGAGCAATGTGTAGTTTCGACCAGACGAGGTTGAAATTCCTTACGGTATTTTCAAAATAAAATAAATTCCCTACATTAGGATTTTTATGGTACAACGAATAACCTATAAACGGACGTTTCGAAGGACAAAAGGAAAAAGCGTGTAAAGAGCAAAAAAAAATACTGATATCAAAAAGGTCAATCGTGTAAAACAAAAATGAGTGGGATAAAAGTCAGAGATCGTAATCGGGCTTAAAATATCGAAAGCACGTATAAGGTTACCGACGCCAGCAACGCGTGCCTATGGAAAGTCCTAGAAGATTGTGAAACGCGATGCTACCTATGGTTTATAGTGGTGGGAACAGTGGTATATTAAAGAGAACAGTGCTCTTAAATATAATGAAATTCACGTTGCTTATAGGGAAGAAGATAAGAGACGATCGATAATTTACTACTTATAATTTATAATAATTGACCATTTTCCCTCGAGGCATTAGAGGAACTTCTGCCGCGTGCGTAGCCGCAATTAACATTTAACCTTGGGTAATTGCACGGGACCCATTTCGGTCGGTAAGAAAGATACCCATGTACCGTACGAGCAATTTTTATCTACTTCTTTCGCGACCTCGTACCAACATATTAGAAAAATCTATTATCGACCGCGACGTTTACATCACCGAACAAGAAAACCGTCTAGCCTCGGCTCTGCGACGGATAAGTAAATAAATTGCTCGTCGAGAAGCGGAAAGATTAAGAAAAATAACGACGAGTGACTGCGTGAAACGAGAAAGAGTATTTATTGAAAACGGCTTGCGAAAGCAGAAAAAGTGACACACGTGTCTGATATCTAATTATTTTCGTGCATACTCGGTCAACGGATCCACGTATAAAGCGTAACGTAAACACGCCTTTACGAGTAGCACGCATCGTTAATTTTGATTAGGCCCGATATTCATCGTTGCGACATCAGAACTCGTCCCGAACGCTGCCGCATTTAATTGTTCTAATAGTCCAGAGCGTTTCAACGCGACGATCCAAAATGGTCGAAGTAAAAATTCACTTACGTATTTTTCACTCGACGTAAAATCGCGAGATAAAAAATTTTGTAAAAAATATCTTCCAAAAACAAAAACTGTCTGACGTCCGTCTAGACGAAAAATTGATTCGACGTTCAGCTTAAAAAAAAAACAAAATATATAATAACGATCCCATTTGAAGAAACCGTGAGGAAGATTAATGAGATTGGTGCGACGAAGAGAGAGATACGGGGAGGGGAACAGTGAGACAAACAGAGTAAAAAGGTCAAAGGACGACAAGGCGTTACGAGAAAGAAAAAAAAAAAAAAAGAAAAAGAAATATCGGACAAGAAATATATTTATGACAATTTATGATAATAACGTGATAACCCTTGTGCCCAACGAGTTCCGGAGCAATGGCTTTGGAAATTGGTTGGACAAAGTCTTAATTGATTTCAGTTTTCGTGGTCGCGAATAAGATTTACGACCGAGAGAAGAATGGCTGAAAATATGAATATTTGTTCAAATGCTTAGCAGAGGCAAAAAGTCTCCCCCCCCCCCCCCCACCGCCGCCCAACCAAGAAACAAGGTTAAGAACGCTCGAGGAGCGAGCGATATATTTTTGGACGCGTCCCTGGAGAATAATTCAGCGGTTAAACCCGCTACATTTTGGTCGTGTCGTTTCGCGCCAAGTGTCGCTAAGAGAAGGTCATTCCACCATCCTTTTTCGCGTGCATCCCTCTCGTTGGCTGTGATTTTCGTGAAGTACAAAAATAACCGTAAAACGTTAGTATCCAGTGCAAACGTACGTGCGAGAAGACTCAATTGAGAATAGCATGGAGGACAGAGCATCCTAACCTAAAAATAATTAAAAAAAAACATTCGAAAAGATAACAGCTACCGTTCGACGGACTTCCGTGACGTATAAAGCTACGGTAAAAAAAAAAGAGATCGAGTCAAGAAAAACCTTATGAAAAAGATACAGACTCGTGGATGTAAAGAGAAATGAAGAAAAAAAAAAAAAAAAAAAAAAAAATTAGTCTGAACCGTGGTTATGAGAGCCGGCTGGCGCGGAGTGTTTCAGAAACGAACAAGTAAGTCGAGATGAAAGGGAGGAGCGAAAGAAATACGTTCCCAGGAGTAGTCGTAAGAGACGCGTATAGAAGCGTACAGTGGAAGAACAAAGTGAGAGGTCCGAAACGTCCGATTGTTTAGACTCCGCAGGTCGTCCGGGTCAGGACAGCCAACCCCTCTAGTCACGATTGTAGTCTCTTTCTGCCGGGAAGATTGCTGGATTGCCGGGTCTCCAGCATGTGGTAAGAGAAAGATATAAGAAAGAGAGAATACGGGTGATGGTAGAGCTGGGGGTGGGAGGGGAAAGGAGTTAGAGGGGTAGGAGGAAGCTGGGGAAGGGATTGAGAAGATGACGGTAGCTGCTGAAGCTGATGGCAACAGTAGGTATACAGTGGTCGTGGTTGGCCACGTCTTTTTGTCCTTCCTTTTCAGGTTTCCGTTCCGTTCCATTCCCACTTGTCTCGTTCCCTTTTCAGCGCCATCTTTTTTTTTTTTTTTTTTTTTTTTTCACGGACGACACCCTGGTACGGCTGACCCGCCACGGTGCATTCTTCTTCATCGATCAGGAAGTGTTGCCAACCGCGTCATTCGTCTTGGCATAATATACGAAGCGAGAAACGCGTAACGTAAGCTGAAAGCGGCCATCTTGTATTACCACTCTCGGTAGACGCGCGGCGTTGAGTAACGAGATAGTCAATATCTTTGGTGGAACGTTATTGTTGTGGAAGATGCTGCGTGTACCGTTTCTCTCACTCCCGATGAGTTCGCAGTGACGATTGTGGACGGAATTAAAGATGACGTTGGTGAGAATCGCACTGAGAAAAGTGGGAGGTGGCGAGGGTAACGGTCGCCATGTTTTTCCCCTAGATGAACATCCAGTGGGAAAAGCCGTTGGGGAATTTAAATATTCTAGGGAAATTTAGTGAGAAGAAACGATAATTCAAGAGTAAGATATACGCATGGTATATACGTACACGCAGAACGCACCCGGGTACGTCTGTCTCCTTAATGTTTCCCACCAGACGGCGCGCGGTTGCTCGTCAGTCTATTAGCAAACAAGATAAAACGTAGGTGGGAGTCTGGCGCCAGGAGGATCAGTAAACACAGTCATTGATATGCCATTCCCATAGGGAATTTAAACGGCATCGACTGCTCCCCGATATCCCTTTAATCTTTCAATGAGCTAATTATACATGCTAATTCAACGTGCTTGTAAAAGCGAGCGACATCCTAGCAGGGAATGTTTTTGCCGTATAATAAAATTCTATACAGTTCAATATGCATTCTGTCGGACGAAAAAAAAAAAAAAAAAAAAAAAACCAGTAACAAAACCGAAATGGGGCTATGAAACGGTCGTATCCAGCGCGTTTCTTTTTTCTCCTCTTTCCACCGTTAACCATAGAGAGGATAGTCAATGGCGGACAAATAGAGACACGTGTAAGACGAGCAGGCAATTTGAAGGGTGTAAGCCTCGAGACGGTGTTCGCTCGAGATAAGTGAGGCTGTAAAAGTGCGTGGTTTAGGTTTAGGTTAAACCAGGCTGAAGTAAAAAAAAAAAAAAAAGACGGCTGTTTAATTCGTTATTCTTCTGGCCCGACACTTTCGGCCACCACTTGACCCAGAAAGGGTCCAGATAGCATCTCTCGCGTGGACTTCAAAGGAGAGCAAGAGAGGAGATCAGCATTGAGCCCTTCTTTTTTCATCCCCGCCATACCATTCGGACCACTCGAACATCCCTCGAGTCTCTTGACCTCACGAACCCAGCACAGCTACCCCAAACCCTTTGGCCCGAATCTCCAACCCCAATGTCACATGCATATCAAAGTGGTAGAACCGTAGAAATACCTAAAGTCGATCCACGAGTAAAGCGTGACGAGGGGACTCTAGTACATTGAATGTCACAGTAAGAAGGCCCCCGGCGTCAAAAGACACTAAACTCCTGGATAAAACTGAACAGTCAAACCGTGACAAAGACGTCAGATTCAGGGGGACTCTATTACGTTATAATTCCCAAGAAGATGGCCCCTCAAAAACATACCGATCTTGCAGTCGCAACTGTATAACGTCTACAGACAAGAATATGAAACGTAAGGCTCGAAGCGCCTAGGATCTTACACGGGGAGATCGAAAAATTCGGCGAATCAGGTAAAACGAGGAATCGACAGACTTCGTGAATTTATGATAGTCTTGGCGAAAACGACCTTCGAATACCTGGGAACCATTCAAAGGGCCGATGAACCTTGATGCTTCTCCCTCTCCTCCCCCCTGGCCCCGGACCGCCCCTCACCCCCTCGTCACGTTCCCCTCTACCTCGCTAAGAATCCACAGAGAGTTTCTCTAACCTTTCGTACATGCCTACCAGCATCCCAGGCAGCCTTTTATTGTTTCGCATAGCGAGACCGGTGTGAACGGGACTTTAGGTCCCTGTTGCTAGGCAAGCATCAATGGTTAGTCCTACTGGATCGAGTCACGTGTCTACTGCCTCATGAGATACGGATATGGTTAGTACCTGCAAGGACTCCAAGAGGGACACATAGGTATACACAGTGGGACCTTATCCCGTGCATGTGGGGGACCCATGAGTGAATGAGACCCAGTGGCGGGACGACCGTGGTGAATCGAATAGGGGACTTAATCGAATTTTAAGAGACACGCGTAAATGTTATTTATGAGCATAGGGGGTTGATATAGAGGGGGGGGGGGGTAAATTTTTTTTTTTTTTTTTCAACATAGAGTAAAATCGAAACTCACTTTGCTAGCGATGATCCTCATTTGTTATACTTGCTCGCGCATTCCCAAAGTGCTGCTGTTGTTCCAATACGAGCGAGACCATCCTAACGTTCTCTTTTACGACGGCCGAGCCTCCTTCGAGGAATTATCGTTTCGGTAAATTACTGGTAAACTAATTGGTACTCGTAGCAGGCATGGCAACCTCCTAATTGACCCAGAGAACGTATCTCAGTGGTACCAATGAAAGCGGAGGTTGGAATCCGAGAAAAAAAAAGTCACCATACCGCGTCTACGTATTCCACCTAATATTACCAAGGCAACTGACCGCGACGGTCGTAAAACTCAATGAGAAAAACATGCGGAGGTATCGTAAGACACGAAATCACAGAATTATCAGGCGATACGAATATTAGATCCGGTAGTTTTTGGGACCGAGGTGCCCCCACAAAAATTTTTCGAAATTTCACTCAACCATTGTCACTGCTACAGGAACGACGAACACCACCAATGAAAAATTCCCTATACCAGTAAAAGTCCCTACGCCGATAACCTAGGCGAATCGCGTGTTTCGCATGGAAACATTGTTAATTAAAATATATCCAGCATCGTTAACAGGACTCTCGAGGATCTCATCTGCGTCCGTACCCTATAGATATACAGGACACGTCACGATTAATCGAGCTCTCACCCATCCGACCCGTCCGACCCGTCGCGACACCCATAGTCAGACACACGGATTGACTGATACCCGCGCGTCGCTGCCCTCTCAGCGAGTGGAAACGGAATGTCAATTAAAAATTGATGTTCGCTAATTTTCAATTTTTTTTTTTTTACTTCATTTTCTTTCTCCACTCACCATCAGAGTGCGTAATTGCAACACAAAACGTACCGTTCCAAAATTTCATTACATTTTGAAAGAACGAAAGAACCCAAGCAGGTTCGGCAATACCTGGGTACGTATATGTATATTTAAAAAAAAAAACTGTTCGGCAGCCTAGTCAAATTTACGTACAGGGGTACGAAGGGGGTGTACAGTGTAAAGAAAGTGGAGTGGGGGGGGACAAAAAAAAAGAGCCAAGAACGAATAGACGCGAGAAGAGCCTTAGAGGTGGTCCTCCCTTATACAAATATATCTGTCCATCTAAATATATTGTATCCACAAGGGAGCATAGTTCCACTTCACAGCAGACAGTGGGAGCATCTCACGAGATACCGAAAGGAATCTCACTAATCACCGGTTTCCTGTCTAACGTCAAGTCGCGTTACGTATAGGTACGATAATGGCAGCCCTGGGTCAATTCTTAATAATCCACGTGTGTGAGAGAGAGAGAGAGAGAGAGAGACGACAAGAAGAAAAAGGGTTGGACCAGTCTGTAGGAAGAAAGATAAATTGTAGGGCGTCGCGACGCCGGGTCAATCTTTTGGTATCGGTGATGGTAAACGACGCAGGGATGAGGAGACGGAGGAGAAGGCGGGGAGGGGAGGTGAATGTCGCGAAACGGAAGAAGTAGTGAGGGGAGTGGTACGGGGGGGGGGGGGCGATATTGGAGAAATAAAAAGTAAAACCATAAACGCTCAACCGTTCATGGGCGGAAACTAAAAAGTTGCTAGATAACAGTCGGAGTACATAGCGTCGGCCATTGTTACATAAATAAACAGTGAGAGGGCGTCTAGACGTCGGGTTTATCGAGTTTTTTTTTTTTTTTTTCCTTTCAGTCGCTACCACTACTCTCTTCTATTTCTTAACTTTCAATGCTCCTGGCATCCCTCTTCATATTTATGTATCCGTATATTTCCTCGCGGAACGTCGAGCAAGGGTGGTTGACCAGAGGGGCACGATGATTGATAAGGTATGATCTCGAGGTAATTTCCCATGAGAATGGAAAAAGGTATTATTTTATTGGTACGACGATGCTTCGTACGGTTAGAATAAAAATGTGAGATGATATGTGTGTGTGTGTGTGTGTGTATATATTAATTAGAGGAGGTATATAGGTATGTAGTATTAGATGCGTGAGGTTCTAAAAGGACGTAAAGTAGATCGTAGTTAAATTCACTTAACCAGAGATCCTTTGACACTACGCCTTACTGTACTACCCGTTATCTGTATTGCATTAGGATGGCTATACGTTCTTGCTACGCGAGAGCCATCGGCCGCGACACGTCGTACTCGTCGTCCGTTGTGTAAAATCCTGTTAATTCCCTTCGAGCGATATTACCCAGGTTATAAACGAGAATATTCGTACTTTGTGCAGAGGGCGAAATTGTACCTCGCAGTTATTAGGGGCTGCAGGCCATCTCCCGTTGCGAAGCTTGTACGGGGGAGAATGTGATTCGCGGCTAAAAATAAACGGAGAAAGGATTACGAGAGTGGCGCTGGTGTCGGCCGTGAAATATGTGAAGAGTTAAATTGCAAAGTACTGATTGGAGGTTAGTTAGATAGATATATATATATATATATATATATATATATATATATATATATATATATAGAGGTCCCCCTTCGCCCCCTCTGACCAATGAGTAAAATAGATGGAATAACAGTAGGAAAAAGAACCCTCGCAGAAAAGAAGCAATAAATGAGAGGAAAATAAGCGACACGATGACTTTTAACGGTCTTTCGCTCGAAATCAGTTTGAAAATACCGCGACACGTGCCTTCCCGTATTACCCCCTTCGGCAAACTCGAGTGACTTTCCAGTCCTCCCATTAGTGAAATCGATGCAACGTATGTGAGTATGTTATAACGTCACTGGGAATATTACCCTGTCAGCCATGAAATCCTGGGCCGTAGTCGAGGGTGAGCCAAGTACTTGGTAATGGCAGAGGTACTTAAGGCATCTATATATACACGCGACGTAATAAATTAGTAATATCTGTAAATATAAAAATAATACATCAACGCGTGTTAATTAGACACTTTTAAATAAATTTCAGAGCAAGGATCACGATGATTGAGATAAAGAAAAAATTAGGAAATTCCTCGGGTCGATACGAAAAATTGTTAACCGTTATGTATGTCCTTGTCGCACCCACATAGTTTACCATCGCTCCCTCTCTCTCGCACTCGCAGCAGGTATAGGAAATTCGATAAATCTAAGGTATCGCCCTTCTACGATCGCTCGATCGAACTGGATACTCGCCAATGTGTATTGTAAATCAAAAAAATCTAAAATGGCTGACCAAAACTAATACACTAAGTCTATTGCGACCAAACGTTCCTGTAAACTCTATATCTCCCAGGTCATCCAGTTCTATCTTCCTCCGTTACCCTACAGCCAACGAACACTTCATCTTGCAGCGTGACGTAACCCGGAATTAATACGATAGATAATAAATGTTTGCGCTCTGCATGTCACACGAGGTATACCGGATGCGTGGCATGTGTGTGGCAGGGCCAGTATTTGTTCAGGCCCGAATAGCAAATAAGACCTCATCAGGGGGGCCTGACATGTCTCTCTGAGGTCTTTCGACGATACCATATACCTCCCCCCCCCCCGTCCCCCTAGACCCTGTCCTTCTCATTCTATATTTTTACAATTCCAAAACGACACTCTGCAAATTTAATAGCCGTAGCCCCCCCCCTTTCGCCCTACTCTTCACCCCTCCGCCACTAATACAATCTTTAACTAGAAAATATTTAAACAGAAGGTACCATCCCTCTATACTGAATTCCTATTAAATATCTATCTATATCTATATATTTACACGTGACTACACACTGCGTAACTAAACCGACGCTGTTCTCTATTTCAGTCAGCTAGAAACTGTAGAAGGTGGAACAGGAGGAGACTCAGGTAAACTTCGTACTCCAATGTAGTCGGTACTCAACTCGACTCAACTCTACTCAACTCTAGTTTAGTCTACTCTCTCTCTCTCTCTCTCTCTCGCTCACTCTCTCGGAACTCTGTACTCGTTCATTTCCATAGATGCCAGCGGCACGCCCGGCCACCCCAGAGTCTATTGAAGTACGTCAAGCGTTCCCATTCGGCAACGTTCTGCTCTCTTCTTGCCTTCCATTGCTTTCTTCATCCTTTCCAGGGACACCCTTGCCTTCGTAGACCATGTATACCTTATTCGTCTTTACTCCAATGCACTTGGTACGGGCTGACAAGTCTGTGCATATGGTATATGCGTCGAGATACGTTGTATCGTTATTGATGGTTTTCAACCCGACGACATATACTTTAAGGTGAATTAAATTTGACGGACGGGTTGTCGCTGGCATTAGACAGTCGTTTGGTTCATCTTGATATATATGGTTTGATGTTGCATTGTCCATGAAGTGTATTGACCTGATTAAAGACAAAACATAGCCGATCAGTATATAGATATAGTGTGGTACGACATGTACTTTTGGAAAATGAATAATACTAGTTTTTCTTTTTTTTTTTTCTTGGAATAAAGAGGAATACGCACTGCAGCGACACTTGTGTCAATGGCTATGTTGGTTTAATGCTCATTGTGCGTTCTGGAACAAGAGAGAGAGAGACGAGAGACAAGGTTGATATATGTACAAGATGGGAAACGTGCGTTCAGCACTTTTTTGTTATTTGTAAGAAAAGATGGTGGCATTTCTAATTCTTAATAATGCCACCTCGCCCTCTACTTTTCGGACCACTCCAACGGTACTCGGAGCAATGTACTGTAGCTCATACTCGACTACTCAAACTAGCTCGAACCGACCATATGTTCTCTACGTATGTGGCACGTGTGTCAGTATCATCCAGTCCCCGTGTGTACTTTGAGCAAATACAATTACTCCACATTCACATAGTCATTGACAGGCCCATTCTGAATATTGGTATTGAATCAGAGTCCAAAATGTTCTGTCTCTCATTCCACATTCCAGGGAATACTTAAACTGGCAGTTTTATCATTCCAATATTACTGCCTTGTCAATTATCATGTTTTCGTGCAACTGCTCCATTTTTTTAATAGCAGTCTGTAACGTTCCCTTTATCATTCTCTCTTCTCCTTGACAATGTGTCAACCAGTCCCTCATTCCGTACCTGAGTCCCTGAACGCATTCTATTCCTGTGGTATATATATCTGTATGCCATAGACGTATCCACGTATGTACATTTCTATATCCCTATATCTCTCATCAGGCTCGTCACTCCCTCTTTCAGGAGAAACTCCCGCCTCCTCGTTCCCTCTCTTAGCCGCCTTCGACCCCCTCTCCCGTGAATGTTCCTCCTCCATAACCTCCTACACCTCCTCATCCTCCTCCTCTTGGACTACCAAACGCAGCCGCCAGCACCACCATCATAGCCGGCCTCCGAAGTCTACCTTATAACTCCACCTCGGCGCTAGGCTTGAGACCTGCTTTACTTACTGCCATCCAACCATCGTCCATGAACTCATCCATTTGGTGTCTTCTGATCATTCTGGTGTCAGCGATCGACGCTCAATGGTGACAGTGACAATGACAATCACTATATACGAGGTGCGTGTCTTTGGTATGTACGACTTGGAAGTAGATAGCTGGGACCGTTCACGTGGTCGCTCCAAATTCCAATCATCCTTGGATAAATTCCTGGTGGCTGATTTATCCAGAGTCTACATCTGGAGTTGATTTTTCACTTCGGTCCAAACTGATCCGTGCCTCGTTCAAGGGTTGATGTACGTGGAGACTGTATACTGAAAACGAAGTTTTGAATTACTGGATGAACTTTGGTATCCAAAGTGTTGGGATAAAAGTTTTGAATGAGCTGACGGACAAACCTCTTTTCAGCTGCTTGTAATTTCTTTGCTGCTTTTTGACAGACGGATGGATCAAGAGCGTCGCTATTTGATAGGAGGACGCTTTACGGATCTCCCCTTGGGTTCTCAGCCGACTGGCAGACCGCCGCACAATACAATACCTATATGCCTCTGCTGGGGGATGACACTTTAAATTTAATTTAAACGTCGTATTGTGCAACCCCCTCATACTCTCCTCGCCAGCAACACCGTCACCGTCGTCTCATCCACCCCTACTGTCCTCTCTATCCATCCAGTTCCTCACTCTGACAGCCTTGATTCTCCTGCCCAACCTGCTTATAGCAACCCCCTCTCCACCCCCCAATAAACAGGACTGCACTACTTTCAATAGTCTCTTACACTTTTTCTCGCCAAACCACCCTTAGCTCCCTGCCTCAATACCACCTTTGTCACTTGCATAATACATTTTTTTCCCTATTCTGAATTTTTCTTATGTTTATATTTTACCCCCTGGGGAGTAACGGTGAGGTGAGGGAACGGGGTTGTGTAGGGGGTGTAAGGAAAAGTTAAAAAAAAATTTTTTTCACTCATCAGGAAAAACCGTTTTTGTTTCATAAACAATATTCATCCCCTATTCGGTGTACCGTTACGTTCAATATGGATTTCATCCCTTTCGCACCCTGAACAAGCTACAGCGGTCTTGCAGGATCAGGATGCTGAAATTAAGGGTAGGAGACGGTAGCTGTCCAAGTTTAAGGATTTATAACTGATACGGGGATGAAGATCTCATAAGGGTGGTTTGGGGGTATTATAGATATATTAGTGAGTTGGGCGTGCTATGGCTGAAGTCATTCGAAAGTCACCTTAAAAATATTACTTAACCCCATTGTGATGAAGATCGAATTCGAAAGGATCACCGGAGTCCTTCTTCATCTTATTGAATTCGTCCTGGTGTCTCGTACTATATATATGTATGCAACTACCCCGTGTTCAGGGGTTCTTTTTTGCAAGAGGCAACAACAAGGCATGTATACCTAGATACTCGAGCTAGGTGTAAAAGACACTATAAATTTTCTCCATAGAATCCTGGAATCCACGGGAGGGTGTGATCCTGGCTATATGGGGTGCGAATACAGTGACTCCTGGCGAACAGGGGGTGCACGGCACATTTTCACCCCGTTTTCTACAAGACTACGGACATCTTTACGAGGCTAATTTATAACCGATAGGTAGTCATAGCGCGCTCCATTTAATCGGAGAACCCTTAGCGGTGCTATTGCACTATTTATGGGAGCAAGCATAATGATGAACGTTAAGGGATGACGGCCGGGAGCTCCGTTCGAATAAGGGTGCAGCCAATGGGAGAGAAATGGGGTCAGGCAATACCGGAAATCCCGTATATCATGGTAAACGAGATGAGAATTACTATTGTAAATACGTATGAAGATACAGAGGGTTGAATGATAGGGGAAAAAAAAGAATTAATTAAATAATTAAGAAATTGAGAAATTTATAGAAAAAAATAATACTAAGATAAAAAACAGTCGAGGGTAAGAAAGCATAGCTAGCCATATAGTAGAAGTCCTGGCATTCGACATCGAGGGTTGTACTATTCAGAAGTAGGAAGTTAAGGGTGAGTCAAGATTAGGGTGGATGAGGTTAAGCGTATAACTGTGTACGATTATACGGACTATACGTAGTATAGGTATTCCGGCAAAGGAAAGAAAGAAGTCGGAGGTAGCTTGGCGAATGGCTTGAAAAAGTATGGAAAGTAAAAAAAAAAATAAAAGGGGTGACTCTCATTGGAGCAATCTACCCTCTGAACAACGTAATCAACTATATTAACAGGAAGCTGTACGTACGTAGGCGGTGACGCGTACCTCGACATATTGCAGCGATTGCCGAGTAGTTTATTGAATCGGCCGCTAGTGGCAGCACCGACAATCCTCAAACCTCCCACATGACTCCTAGCAAGCATGGCGCCAATAAAACCAAAAATTCAAACCAGTACAAACTACTAACCAAAGTCCAGGGTAAGTAACAGTTCCAGTAAGGGTTGTGGTAGGATATTTATGGTATTTACAAAAGTAGTCCTAGAGGGTTACCGATCGAGGTGCCGCAGTGGTCCATAAGGAATTCAGCAAAGAGGAGAATCTCCAAGGGGAGAGGGAGGGGGTTGAGACAGTCAGGAGGGTAGTTGGCGAAGCAGAGGGAAGTCAGGGAAGCGTGTCTAAAAGCCACCCCGAACGTCGTGAAGCTCTCGTCGTGGTCGTATGGCCTGTCTCTTTGGTCGCGTGTGCCTATTTCCACTACCCTTCCTAGCTGTGCCGCGCCACCCCTTGTTACTCCTCCTCGAGACGTAATGTGTATATTATGTTAACAAATAAGTGCTCGCGGTAATAAAAGCCGTGGATAATGTATGCGCGATGTCTCGAACAATATTCCTCTGGCTCCGTGATATAATGGCGGGTATAAATAATACTCCCTACCCACAGCCACCCACCCGTCAGCCTCCCTCCACCACCTCCTCTTCCTCCTCCTCCACCAGCCGCCAGGAACCTCAACCCCCGTCAGCACGAACGGCGGAGTCGACTGCCTTTGGCAAACGGGGGCGGGTTCTACGAGTAGGAGAAAGTACTGGAGAAATGGGGAGAGTCGGAGAGAGAGAGAGAGAGAGAGAGAGAGAGAAAGAGAAAGAAGAGAAGCGCAGAGACGCAGAAGGAAGAAGAGAGATTCGATGGGCATCCTGGAGATGGCAGTGAAGGTAGAAGTAGGTACTCCCGTAGGAGGTTCAAGGTGGCGGTGATGGTGGAGTCCCGAAGAAAGAGTAGGTGGGGCTGAAATATGTACAAACTTGAGGGCTCCTTGTTACTAGCGGTGATAAATTACACGAGAAGATCCATTATGAGTATAGTTGCCATCCAGCATGATATTTGGTTGCCTACTAGTATACCGGTGCAACTATTATCTGCAGTATCCCAGATACTAGTATACTTGATGATACGAAGAATTAAATCCAATGACTGATCAGCATTGGGATCTGTTGAAAAGTCCTTTTTTTTCATTCCCTTTAAATATCACTATAGATTCGTTAAAGTCCGCCATGTTCTATTTTCACATCACTCACACGTAACGAACCACCGAATATAACTCTGATCATCTAACGACCATTTTTCATGCGATTCCGCCGACTGTAACCGTGGTCAAAAACAAATGTCTTAAAATCACGTAAGAATTACTTGTCTGATTGTCACTCGAGTACGGTAGCGTACGTTTTCAAACACGCGCGCAGCTGAGCACAAATATTGAGCATTGAATGAAAAGTCATTTGGTACACGTAGCACAATAGCTGATAGCTAATGACTCCGGTAGACAAGGGGTGACACCGATATCCCATCTGTTCGAGCGAGTAAATCTTCCCATGGATAAACAGCAATAGTCCGAGGCTTTATAGAACCATAGACTATACGTATGCAGAGAACATAACAAACATGAATTGACGGTCGATAGATCGATCTTTCGACTATTGCAGGATTCACAACTGAAATCATTTAACCAATAGAGAAAAGGTGGCGAGATAAAGTAAAAGGTAAACTCGAGTCAGGAATTCAGTGAGGACTAACAAGAATAGATAGTCTCTCCTTTCCTAGTGAATGAGGACTATTAGTGGGGATGGTTGAAGTTAACAATGAAATTGGACAAAATAATAAATTACCACGTAGTACCCAGAGGCTCCGCCAGGTAGTAGAATTAATCACGCTAGACCGAACGCGTCTATGTAGTGCATAGTTAATGCTAGAAGCATTGACAGTTTCTTCTTGCTTGTCCGGTACGAGTCGTAAAGGTTAGAAAGGCCTTTTTACGTGCATCCAGTGTTCACAGGTGGACTAAAATGTTTTATTGGTTTTAATCACGTCCTGCTTTGCCTTCGCAATTGTAAAAAGATTATTGTCCACTGCAGTAACGATATTGGCAGCTACAACAGCGACTGTGGACTAACGCTAACCTAGCATACGAGGCAGTTAGTCAGTCTGGCCAATATAACAACGTGACTTTACAGGTTTTGACTTGGGTGAACTCGCGTGTTTTCCATTAATACGGGGTAGCCTAATATGACGACAGTCTCGGACCATTACCACGGCAGCTGTTTTTCATTACGAAAACTTACTAGCTCTTAGTGTCGGTACTCAAAATGTCAGGTATTCAACTTTGATCGGTTTAAAACCTAAAACCTTATGAACCATCCGAGTCTCGTAGGTTTTATACGAGACTGGGGAATCCATTTGATCCCCTTTGTCACAAGAACCGTCACCAAAGTCATCAAGAAGAATGGAGACTGGAAGGAAGTGAGAAAAAAAGATGAAGAAGAAGAATGACAAAAAGAAAGAATATAATAAAAGAGGAAAATGGTAGTCGATCGGTAGTCATTCTATCTTTCTCTCTCTCTCATTTCTTTTTTCTTTCAGGCCACCTTGCCTTGGGATATCGCGCATCGATGGAGATCGAAAAACAATTTATTAGCCATTGTGGGAACAATGTCGATTTGTCGGGGTCCCTACCACTCGAGAGGATCCTACCGTCAGGATTGGTGACTTCTATAGGGTGGCTGGTATGTATACCTACGTTCATAGAATATACTATATACACCGTTGGGATGATCATGGTTCATTTCTCTCTTTCTTTCTCTCTCTCTCTCTCTCTCTCTCTCTCTCTCTCTCTCTCTCTCTCTCTCTCTCTCTCTCTCTCTCTCTCTTAGTATGCAACCAAACATTATGCCTCTCCTGAGTTCCGTGCGTCTCATCGGGTATCGATCACTTTCGAGTCGATTTTATGCGATTGGCCACGGGTACGGGATCGATCCTCACAGCCATCCGAAGTTGGCATTCATGGTTCTCTTTTTCTCGTGGGGAAGCTAGGAGGGGACCACGGTGCCAACAGGGAGACCTCCTGAAGCAGGAGGGAAGAAATCGACGACACGTTTTTATACGGTTCAGGTATTAGAACCACCGTAGGCAGTCACCATGTTTCTCCTGATGTTCAAGCGGTGTTTCCGATGACGCCATTTCGACTCCTTATTTTTCAGGTTGATCCTGTCTTCACGGACCTGTAGAAAAAGTGCGACGATTTCGTAGACCAGTAAGAACCCGAAGGCCAATGGCACGCTTGAAAAGTGTATACGTGGTATACCTGAAGTAGGAAGCTGAGGATTGGAAGAATGAGTGAAGTTGTCTCAAGAGGAGTTATGGCGTCGGTATATATACACACATATATATATATATATATATATATATTTCTGATACTCAATATAGTAGCACTTATACTGGCAGTGCTGGCACCAGCACTAAGTACTATTACTTGGCATAATAAGCCAGTGACTTTATATTATGGATATCGTTGTTTGCTCAGCCGCCGGCAGGAGTTGACAGCGACAAAGGAGGCCATCGATGCATTTATGCATGACGCGGATCGAGCAATAATATTTTCATTTACACAGGCTGGCAAAAGGAGCAAACGGTGGGGACCTCAACTCCTTATGAACCTAAGGCGCTACTTCGCGGTCCTGAAAAAGGCGAGAGGAGAACGAGCAGGAGATGAGACGTAATAAGACGAAGAAGCAGAGCAGGAGAGAAGGGATGGTTGGCAGTCGAAGAAAAAGAAGAAGGTGCTGGCCGACGTAGCTGGTAGAAGGAAGACAAAACGAGAAAATTAAAAGTATCGTAGACAAAGCCACGAGACAAGACGCGGGAGCTCATTTGGTGTCTCTCGTTCAATGGGCGTTCATTATGATGCCTCCCGGACTAACAATCGGGTTCATTTTGTCTCTCTGCTCGTGGCAACAATAGGCACAGTCAGTCGCTGCCTCGGATCCGCCATCTTGACTCCGCCGCGATGTTCTTTTGTCGTCTTCTAAAGGCACCAGCTAGCGGCACCACCACCATCGCCATTACTACTACCAAGTAGTACCTTGTGTGCTAGTGTACCAAACCAGTACCAGTGGAGTGAGTACCAGTACCAGTACTGATGATGCTGCTGCTGCTGCTGCTGCTGCTGCTCCTGTAGCTACTGCCGGTGCTGCCACTGCCGGTGCTGTAGGTGATGGTGGCAGTAAGAAAAAGATAGAGAAGACCAAGGGACTAATTCAGAGAGAGTGAAGCAGCAAAAGAGACACGAGACCTCACTGATGCTCTGGATGAACAAGGAGGTGGCACAAAACCGACAAGGTGGAAAAAGTCAGAGTGAGAACCATGAGAATGAGTTGGAATCTGGAGACACGAAGGCACGAGAAGGGCTTGGAGGAAGATTCGAAAAGGTTCCGAAGGGCAGAGGAAGAGCAGGGCGAGTCGTGAGCTTCGGGCTCAGCCATCCAAACCGAACTGGTAGCTTGTAGTGGTAGCACTGAGTCGAGGCCAAGGCAAAGAGAGCTACCGTGTCACTCCTGTGAGAGATGATTCTGGTGGTAAAGGAGAGTCTGAGGAGAAGGAGGAGAGACAGAGAGTGGATGGGGAGGAGATGGAGGAGGGAGAGGAGAATAAAGGAGCATCCCTCGTCCCTGATTCAAGATCTTCTCAAAAGCTGAAAAGCCTCCTGTGACTTTTAACTCGGTTGCTCGCTCGCGGATCACGTCATATGCCTAGGGACGTCAAGGGAGACGCCTGGCGTCCATCTTCCAGAAGCGTCCTCATCCGAATCCGCTGAAAAGCTTTTCCGATGGAACGGGGCTCTGACTGAAAAAGAAAATCAGCCTCAGGATTGACATACGCACGAGCTTGAAGAAAATGGTGCGTGATTCTGGATGTAAGAACAAAGCTTTAAGCAATGGCGCGACAGGGTTACCGCCCTCGACGTACTCACCACGAGAATCCGTTCACCAGGATGGGAAAGGATGCCCTCACCGCGAGCTGGGCGGTCCTGTGCATCTTTATCTTTTTTTACCTTGTTTTTCTCCCTTCTCCCCAGTCCTCCACTCCGAGGGCCCCGCATCGGTCGACCTCGGCCCCCGATACTTGGACCGGCCAATCAGCTTCTCCAACGAAGGAACTGGTCCCGATCGAACTGGTGCCGATATCTGTATCTAGGATAAAGGTAAGAAAGGAAAAGAGAAGTGAAAAAAAATTGGGAATTTAACATGTATACCGTTAAGTATACCATCCTAAGTTTCTCATTTTGATAATCAAAATTCACTTGGTACTATAAGGTGAAAACACCCTTACACTCTTAAGGGTTCTGAACTCTGGTGTAATTTGAAAAGTTTTCTTTAACAGATTTTTTTTTCCTTACAGCGAACCTGGTTATCACAGTTAATGGAGGATGGCGACGGAGCTGGGATATCAGTTCAGTTTGGAGTGTTGGTGCTGCCGTCGCGACGCCCAAAGCACGTGGCTCTCAAGCGGGAAAATTCATGTCTTGCCTTGGTACGTGACAGGGGCTACTCACAACGTTATAACGGTGCAGGGAATGTTGCGAGCATTGCTATAGGGACATTCCAAAAGGGACTTAAATTTATAGGCGACTTCGCATCTGCCGGTTTATGAACGGTGCACAGTTTTTCATTTTCGAATGACATTCACCATAGTACTGCCTATACTAATGGGTCGAATGGTCAATTTGTTCGAGGACGAATAACGGTTCTAAGTTTTCTACTTTGAAAATTCCAGACGAACGGGACACAATAATTTGGAGAATGAATATAAATCAATTTTCTTCGTGATCCTCGTAAGGTAAACCAGTTAAAAATTTTCTTTGACAAAATTAAATTAACGTAAACAAGGAAAATTGGATAAATGTGAAAATTCAATGTTAAGTATTTTTTCGTTATTTTGCATTTGTTCGGACGCGTCAGAAAGTTGCAGAAACTCACGAGGCAAATGCCTGTGAAATATTTTTTACCGACAAATCACACGCGCGACACCTGACCGATTGTTCGCTTAATTAGCACCGTTGTTCCACTCGATGGATAATGAATTTCAATCGGTATAACGAGCCAATTAGGTGGCAGCGCCGTATAATGACAAATTACTGTGTGCCATACTGTCGCTATACTCGGCTTAACTTTCACAACCAACCCTTGTATACGTAGAGCATGCTCCTTAGTTTCCTTGGGTCTCCTTCCTTCTTTTGCTACCGCGACGTTCTCCTTGCGCGTGCGTTTTCAAGGGGTGCAATTAGATTTTGAGTAGCGACTAAAAGAGAGATGTCAAGCGGAAATTCCCAGGATGCCTAATTGTCTCTCCTGAATCGGGCCATTTTTACAGACTACATTACAAGTTTTGAAAGAATATCATTCCTTCGTTACGCCTCATTGCCACGGTAGCAAACAAAAACAAAGTTACTTGCTACTGTCATAGCTCGGATCGATCAAAAGAACCCTTACAATTGATTCACTGTCGCCCTCTTTTATTTTACGCTTTAAAAGAAAAACAATCGACCAGCCCCAACATTGCTAAGCCGGTAAGAAAACCTAAGAACTGAACCAGTAGCCGGGACTTAAACCATTACCTACCGAATAATATTTTTCCAGCCTTACCGACTGACGGCAACTCAAAAACTTATACGCTCGTTCAGTAACGAAATTATGAGATGTCGATAAAAACGTTTCTCTCCTGGTCGGTACATGACGAATTTAAACAATAATCTGAAAGTAACAGACGACTATATTCCTGAACTAAAATACTAGAACACCGACAGGAGGCACAGGAAGTGCTTAGGTCATCGTGAACACGGGACAATGCTCTGATGGCGTTGATAACACTGACGTTATCAGTATAAGGAAAGGAACTTGTCACACTTTCCAAAAAAAAATCCATACTCAACAGCAAAGCAGTCACGAAAACCAATCACCTATTTCGCACAATGGACACAAACAGGATTTGGGGCTTTATGATAGGTCGACTCCGACAGACCCCCGTATAGTAACCAGCTGGAAAAAAGCGAATTGGACAGTATTAACCACAAAGGCAGAAAGGGGAGGATTTAAGCTCTTCCTGTCCACACGAACGTTGAGTGGCCCCAAGCACTACTGCATCATCCCTCAATAGGATTTTTACTGTTTCTTTTTTCATCCCCCTATTCACGCTCATACGCTCTTCGGCCGTTTCTTTTTTATTCCGTAGTACTAACTACCCCTCTCCACAGGCAATACTACCATCCCTTAACACGACCTCCACAAGATACGAAATTTCACGTTTTACTGTCGATGCCTAAATTATCCACTGCTTAATCAAGAACACCTTAGCTACTACCTAACACCCTTCCGTTCCTTAGGGGTGTTCTCGTACAGCCAGAGGGTGAATTTCACAGTGGAGCAAATGTCGTACTCCGTAATTCCTAAATGTAAACTCTATGCCAGATAGTGGCTCTAATGTTCCTGACATGCCTATCTGCCAGATTCGCCAGATTCGCTTCATTTCCGCGACGTAGACGACAGCCACGACGATCTTCGCCGACAGCAGCCGAACGATTCCGACGATCGTGAACTCGCAGCAACCCCTTACAACCCCTTCCACCTGAAACCATCATGAAATAAATGATCATATCTAATCCCATAAGGTCCTACCTTCGATTTCCAGATATTTTTCTCAATATAAATAAACGTATTACTTCAAAAGACATTTATCGATCGACACTAATTATTTTATTGAAACAAAACATTTCTCTGCCTTTACCATAATCATAACCTATAATCCAAAAATCCGAAACCCCTAAAAAAAATCATCATAAAAATCGCATAATACCACTGTGCAATAAATACGACGAAAAAATTCATTGCTAACCGCATAGTCCAGACTATCCAAATATTTAGAATGACTATTCCCTAGGGTGTACGAGGAGGGTGGGTTCCCTGAGGACGTCAGGAACTAGAAGTAGGTATAAGCTCAACCCAAGTAGGATTTAACGCACCTCGACCCTACTTAAGGGATGAAAACTTTTTTTTTCCAACCAAGAGCATACGAGTGTTACATGAACTTAAAAAAAATGGTCTCAACAGGTGCGAATTGAAAATTAAAATCAACCCCTAAAAAAAAATTGGATGACTATTAGAAAAATACAATCGATATCATCAAATCAAATGATTACTAAATTTTCGACGCTGTAGGTAGAAGTGTTCAGTATCTGCTATACAGGCCAGAGATCATCTTCAGACCAGCCACAAACGTCTGATCTTTCACAAAGCCGGCGTCCATTCGATTACTACGCTGGTTTTAACGGTTTTAACTTTTAACTCTACAGTCAGTGGCTCTCACATAGATATACGTCACTATAGGATCCCTCTAACGTTGTTAGTTCATTTGTTTACCGTTGAGTCGCGCTAATTGTTATTAAAGATCTTCCTCGTTTGCGTCCAATTCAAAGCGGGTTCGTTCCGTTTGTTACGCGTCTCGATAACGAACGCGAGAAAGAGATATAATGGAGGTGAATAAAGACGAGTGGTAGAGAGTGGGGGGAGAGGGTGGAGGGGATCGTCTCATTCCGAAGAACCGATCGGTATCATTTTCTCACGTATACATATAACAGAAGTCATGCATTGAAAAAAAAAGTCATATGTACTTATATGAGTTTTGTATATATCTATATACAGTAGTACGAGGAACTTTCAATCTGACACACACGCCATACCACTCTAACGGGAAAGGACAGAACTAGATAGAAATCCAATGAGGTCGTTCTGCTTGGCCTGAAAACAAAACCCCGAACTACGTGAAGCCGAAAGTGACTGTTCCAAAGAAAACCTTAGTGGGGTTTTGGTGGGGATTGTATCAACTTCGATATTGGTCCTTGTATACCCGAGGCCACGCGACTCATATCGTCCGCACGACAATGTCCCCCATAATGCCGACAGTCCGCCATTGTACTCTATTGGGATACGTTATCCCTTTGCAGGCGACCCACGGCGTCGTCGTCTCTTCTGGTAATACCTAATCTTGCCACTTCGTTTATTCTACATTGGTTCATGTTCTGGCTACTGTGTTATTCGTGGCGCGAAATCTATCGGGCGTTTACGGAACTACGTAGGAACAAAGTATGTAAAATACTCGTGACAGATAGGGTTACGAGAAAGTTTACTTTTTTTAAGGTTATAGAGTATTTATGGCGGCACGCGACTTTGTACTTACTCATACGTGATTTATCACGACCGATGTACCGGATGTATCATCTGTCGAATCAGAAGAGGATAGAAAGGTGTGTAGGTTCGTACATAGATTTGTTGGTACTGCTAGACGATACAACGTGCCACGCAATGCGCGAGCCATTCCTCACAATCAGAGTCGATTCAGCGAGTGGATCGGCTCGTGGGTTTGTTAGGATCGGAAACGTTCGGGAATCCTCGTGCACGCAACACGATCCTGATTCTCGATATATCCTGTGTGTTCTTTTAGATAAAATACCGACGAGTCTTTTTCACAGCTGTCTATACACGCTTGGGATATTCTCATAGGACGTATCTAGGTGCTGCTAATTATTTTTCAATTGTGATTAATGCGTTTAGATAGATCGAGCCGTGATATCGAAAGTAACGCGGAGTAGTCGTGCGGGAATTCTAACCTGGAAGACGCCGGGCGGTCCGAGTGTCATTGTTAATTTTGTTGAAAGGTTATGTTGATTTTATTGAGTGTTTGGACCCCTCGTCATTGCATTCACACTCTGCACTGCTGTTACTGATGATGACGATGATGATGGCTGCCTTCATGATGCCATTTCAGACGATTTATTCAAGTCACATAATCCTGCTCTCGTCGACGTATTCAACGTGTGTAACCCAACGGTGACTACTCTATAAAATACTACCACCCCATTTTGTTCGCTCGAATAACTTATTGTGGCACGTTCTATTTTGATATGGCAATGGCGCCACGTAGCGCTCTGAATACGCAATATCGTGACGGACTGGCAGCAAACACAGTGAAAATTCCATTTCCTCCCACCATTCTCTTTGTCCACTTTTCATCATTTTTTCTCCCTCTCTTTATTCGCAGTCCTCATTGCCGCTACCCTCTGGATAAAGCATCAAAGTCCAGCACCTAACCAATCGCCGATTCTCGTGGACGAGATCCTCGCACTGACTGTATCTGGAAAACGATCTGTTGTGACAGGGTGAGTTCACGATTAACCGAAACAACCCTCGCCAGCCCTAAATTCTCTAGCTAGTACCAGCACTGACTACCCTTACTACCCTAAACGCACACCATCCTTACCCCCACCTTGACAATGGTGTAATCAGCGAGGTTTCGAGCGGTCCAGGATGTTACGGCAGGGTGACAGCATCCCTTGTACCAGTCCCAGTACTACCCTACAAGTACTGTTGTCACCTCAGCAGTCGCGACAAACGTTATGGGCTGAATTGTCTCCGTCGTTATAGCAAAAAAAAAATCATCCCTTGAAAACGATTCCGCGTACTTCCGCTTCCCTCAAAACTCGCCATCCCCTAACTACGCAACAGTGCACCCCGTATCGAGACTGGTCCAGAATGTACGACGATTACATGAAAACGAATGTAAAACTTGGAGAAGTGGTATCATCCACTGGACCACAGAGCAGATCCGATTGTCAGTAGAAGTGCGAGTGACGAGTAGTCGGCGGGGGTAGTTTGCGTCAAGGGTAGAGTAGTTAGTAGACAGAGTTATAACGCGTCGGTGAGTATTCGGACCAAAAAGCAGGATTGTTTCATTGATGAGGGAGCATTCACGAAACGGGGGTTGGTTGCGAGGGCGTTTATGACTCGCACCCTCTTTCGCAGCTTCCGTGCCGATGAATGGTATAATCAACGGTCGCGTGCCACCCCGTGCCGCCCTTATGCCAAAGCGCCACTACGCCTGGGTCCTATCGTTGCGGGATCGGCCAAGGGGGGGGGGATTGAGGGGACGGTGGTTCACCCCCAACCCCATTCTAGAAAAGTCACTTGGCATCCACCGTCCAACCCTCCTTGCCCATCTCATCTGCCTCGACTATGTAGACGTCTACCTCAAGCGTCATGATCCTTCGGGACCATCCCCTATCATCGAGGGTGGCCGTATCGCAAGTTGCATCTGAGATACACCTACCCCTACAGGCCACTGTGCCCCGCTAATTGAACACTACTGCAGACCCCAACCCCTAAACACTCCGAACGCCCAGGACACTTACCAATGAAAACCAGACAGATAGCGCAACCCCCTCTGACCACCCGCTGACTAATATCAAGGATGCGTATAATAAGCGGTTATACGGGGGTGAATCGAAGTTCCCGACTGCACACGACCGATAGGACTTTACGAGTCTTGGCTACCGATATAAAAGGGACATTATGCCAGGATGAGATTCCCCTGGTCCTTTTCAATATAAATACCTACCACCCTTATATATCGCAGTTACACGTTCGGATTCCATTTTATACAGATACATGACTATTTAAGAATAATATAAGGGGTGAATTAAAATGACATTAAAAATTACAAAAAATATACTATATATATATATGTCACAACTATCATCCCTTGTTCATAGTGTACACACTGTATACACATAACCATACGAAATACATCCAAGGGTGTATACCAAGATTACTAAATAAAAGAAAGGGTACAATCCCAGTACAGTACCAAGCGATAATCCTACCCTGTGACGTTTCCACGATCCGACGGGGATTAGTCCAGCAGAGTATAGACACCCTGTAGTAGTCGCACCCACAAGGCACACACGTGCTCCCGAGTTCATCTCACAGAGAAGATATAACCACATATGTATCGGAGCGCTACGTGGGCAGAGTGGGGGTAGCCAAGGGAGTCAATATGGGTATAATGGTAGAGAGAAAGAGAGAAAGAGAATGGTGACTGTGAGGAGTGTATGGTGGCTGACGTGGAGGAGGAGGAAGAAGTCCACCTGTTGCGCGAGCTCTTTCTGGAGGCCGCCATGTCGCGGAAAGGGCCAATCGTGGGTGGACATTAACAGTAGAGCATGGTGGGAATGGCAGCTCAGTGCTGGTTGGTTAGGGTGCGCGCGCGCTCCGGAGACAGGAGAGACTTTCCCTGGGAGTCTCTGTCTCTCTGTGCCTCACTAGCGCCCTCTCACTCTCTCTCTCTCTCGCGCGCTAACATTTAGTACGGGAAGGTGAGAGGAGAGCGCGAGCGCAAGTGAGGCTACTTTACCCTGAGGTCCTCGACGACATCATAGCGCCAGGAGTCCTTGCTCCAGCATCGACGAGTCGCGCGCGCTCATCGTTGAGTTCCCGTCGCGAGCTAAGGACGTCCTGACAAGACGCGTCGCGACGTCGTATGCAGGTGGATATTTGTTGTTGTTTTTTTTTGTGGGAAAATTTTGATTTTTTTCACTTTGGCACCTGGCTGGATCAAGGAAACGTGCGCGGACCGGGACCACGTGGTAAATGAATGAACAGATCTTTTATTGTTCGTTGACACTTTAGTTATTGTATGTTGGGGGTAGTTTTTTTTTATTGTTGATCATTGTTGTTTAATCAGGGGAGTGTTTTGGGACTTGTCGGTGGAGCGAGGATGGGAAGTAGGAAGAAGTTGATGAAGTGATCGATGAAGGTTTTGACTCATGTCTGTTGACTGAATCTGGTTTTGTGCGAAGAGGCAAGAGATGATGGGGATGATCAGGTGGCCTGGGACGTGTGTGACACGCGTGCAATAGCCAATCAGGTGGTGACGACCGTGTGTGGCGAGAGAATTTTTATTGGGGGTGGCTGTAGAGGGTTGTAGAGATTTTTTGGTAGATCTCGAAAAATTATAGACGAGAAAAATGGCGTCCTCGAAGACTCTTCATAACGAGCACATCAAGCGTCCTATGAATGCATTCATGGTCTGGTCCCGCGGACAGCGGCGCAAGATGGCTCAGGAAAATCCAAAAATGCATAATTCCGAAATTTCGAAAAGACTCGGTGCCGAGTGGAAATTATTGAGCGAGAGCGAGAAGAGGCCGTTCATCGACGAGGCCAAGAGACTCAGGTGAGCAAATATAATTTCACTGTATTATAGTAAAAAATAATAATAAAAAGTAATTAATTAAAATTTTCTAACTAAAATAGGGGGGGTGGAAAAAAAATAAAAATTTGAAAAAAAAAAAAAACGTAGACCGTCGCTAATTGCACTCCTACAGTTTCAAAGGTACTTCGGTTGGCTGATGTAGAAAATAAGGCGCGAGCAGGGGTTGAAATTATTGAGACAGGAGGTGGGTCTGGCTCGTCGAGGGGTTGTGATGCCTGTTAAATCGTAGGGGATGAAAAATGGGCCCCACTTCGTTTAGTTTCGTTTCGTGTACCGCCGCTTCGTAATACATTGTTACCCCGTAGCTATAAGGGTGTGTTTTGATTTTCTCTCTCTCGCGCGCGCTCTATGTATCCATAAGCTTTAGTTACTGGGTAGAGACCGAGTCCTGTCTATAATATCCATCTCTTCTATTTACTTCCCCAAACGGCCAAGGGTGAATAGAGTGGCGAGAACGAGGGGGTGGGATGAGCTCTTTATTATCGGGGCTGAATATTTAATCACCGTTATGAGTTTATTTAGCTCGACGAGAACCTTACCCCATAAGGGATGCACGAGCATATTTTTTTTATAAGCGTATCCCTCACCCCGATCTACCACAGCCAATGCCAATTAATCCGTCATCCCTTGGATAGAATAATAATTTTTGTAAATCGTCATAGATAAAAAAATTTTTTTTTTACGTTTCACAGGGAAAATATGAAAGAGATAAAAAAATGTCTCATCAAATATTACAGTCTGAACAAAAATTTCTATTGGCCGTGGACGATTAGATAAAGCGGTAAGGTTAGACGGTTTATATAGGGTGGTCGTAGAAGAAAGTGATAAAGGTAGATATAGTTGAAATAAAGAGAGAGAGAAAAAAAAGTTTCATCTGGACTTTAGCGAGCGTGAAAACAAAGCCGAGCAAACTTATACCTGGAAGACGTCGCGACGGGAGGCGTCGGGGAAATCCATTTTTACGAGAACGGTTCCTCGTAAAATAAAGAGAGGGAAAAAGAGCAGCGAAAAGGTTTGAAATATTTCCGTTGAAACCAACTTGCCCATTGGACGCATTCCGTTGAAGCCACCACGTCACTGGCCCGACGTAATCTGTCCGTTCGTTCACGGCGAGTCACAATGTGGCCCTCGAGATAACAAATAAAGCCCCATTGTCGCAATTGTGTGGATTTAAAAGGATTTGCGCCTCTCTTGCTCTTCGCAGCCACCGTCACAACCCCCCCTCACGACCCACCCCTTAGGAGTGCCAACTAGAACCACCCAATAGCAACCAGCATCATCACCGTTACCAGCATCGTCAGGCTGAACCCACCCCCTCTAGTTAGACTTTCCTACCCCTTTTTTTGCTACCACAGATAAATACTCCAGTTCTGTAAACTGCAGTTGCACAATTTTTATTACATTTTTTTAACCCTTGCAAAATATCTTGAAAGCCATGCGAATAGCATTATTCGTCAGAGTAGACGTGCAGTTTATTTCTTAGCATATCGTAAAAGCATCCCTAGAAGACGGCAACCCCTTCTACTTTTATGTCTAGCTACCCCCCCGCCACCACCCCTTGTACGTATTGCCAACGAAACCTCTCGTGCCGGAAAGAAGATAGGACGGGGGCGGCACGCCGTTTATCGTGAACCCACTGTGCGAATTGTAAAGATTACGCCAACCCCCTCCTACCCCCTCCCGATGTTTATGCATTTATGCTGAATTATTGTCCAGAGCTTTACCGATGTTTATGCTGATTTACGCATTGTGCTATCTGCCGGGACACATTGTACTAGAATTATTATTCTACTCGGTTACGCCATTGCCAACGGGTTTTCCAACCCTTTTTTTCCCACCCCATACCATTCGACAAAATACCCATTAATTAGATTTCTATTCGCCTCCAGATTCAACCAGGTACACGCATATTAGCCTTCAATAATTTACCATACTCTCCAGCACCCAGTCATCCCTAAAAGAACCAACGACGTTCATAACCTCAAAAAAGATTCTTAGCGCATGGTGCGAAAACTCAAAAAATTCCGTGTATCTTCGTTTCGTTTATCAGCTCCAAGGTGAAGCATAAATAAGGGCTATACTTGTGCGCCGGTTGGGTACATAATGGAGTATTATGCGAGGGAGATACGGTGTTGCTCCGTGTTCCCTCTTTAGGCCCTCACTCGGTTCTGGCTCTACGTCCCTCTCCAGTCCTCGCAGAGGACTCGGGCTGTGTGTACAAGATATTTACTACAAATACCCATGGTGGCTGGTATCGTGTCGGAACCTCCATGATAATACGTCCCTTTGTACTCGCATGTACGTCGCTAGGATAACGCGCGAGCGGACTTATACCTTCCACCACCCCTCACCAGTCCCTCTCTCCTTTCCCTACACGCTAGAAATTACCATCCTCCAGAAACCTCGAGTTCCCCCTACTGCTCCTCCTACCCTTTCCGTAGCTCGGTCAAATGCCTCCCCTCTTCCTTTCGCACGAATTACCAGCAGCCGCCATGATTCGATCCTGCCTATCTGAGCTCCTCTCAAGGAAGGTAGGTATAGGTAGGTTGGTAGCACTGAGGCTCACAAGCCACCGAAACCAGACGCTACGAGACTGTGATCTTTGATCTATATGAGCCTTTGGGTAGCTAGATAGAGTTCGAGAGAGCGAGTGAGACACTAAGTGATTGAGCTATGGTACCGGACAATCGCGTGTAAACATTATGGGAAGTGCGATCGGATGTTGGTATCGCCATGACGCTATTGACAGGATCTCGCATGGTAAACAGATAGTCGTAAAGAGGCTCCGATGTGATAGGCCATGTTTGCCGTGTAGCTGCTTGTGAAGGCAGCCTTTAGCTTTATATGGTAAAGTTGGTACGGTGTGGTTCGTAGAATAGGGAGCGTGCGACTACTTGGCAATTGTCGTGCTTGAGGTCGTAGTGACTGGAGTCATTATTTGGGGATCAACGACGAGTGAACTGTCTTCTTTACTAGGCTTCGGCAGAGAGAAAGTGTCCAGGACGCTTCCGGAACTGACGGACGTGTGGAGGCTTATCGTCGTTTACTTTTTCTGAAGGTGTCGTCGCGCCTTGTTTGCCCCGAACACGTCTTCTGGGATGATAACGATTTCGAAGGAGCGCTGATAACGTCTGGATTCTCCATGCGTGTCTTTCTTTCGTTTTACACTATTATATCCTGCAACAATGAATTGATGTTTTTCGTTAATAGTGTCGCTTAATAATGATTGTGTCTGTTTGTGATTACAGGGCACTTCACATGAAGGAACATCCTGACTACAAGTACCGTCCACGTCGAAAGCCAAAAACGTTAGTGAAGAAGGAAAACAAGTTTGGATTTTCACTCTCACCCCTGGTCTCGCCGGGTGAAACACTCAGTAACATATCCAGAGGGTTGTTACCACCCTTAGCACCGCCGAGTCATTCACTGGTGGGTCATGAAGACTTGAAGATCCCAAGATTCTTTCCGCCCTTCCCGTATCATCTGTATCCGCTGCAGCACAAGCTGAGCGAAGACTTCGCCGTGGGTGTAGGCGTCGGTACTGGAGGCGGAAAGCTGGCAGCCGACCTGGCCTTCCAAGCCATCTACGGGAGCACCTTTTACTCCCAGGCAGCAGCAGCAGCTGCCTGGCCTGCATTGCCAGCGCCACCATGTCTTCCGCATTGTGGATGTCCAAGTCCCAACAAGGACCCTAAGAGGCCATCGCCCTCGTATCTCCAGGTCAAACCCGAGGAGCGCTTTCCGATAACTGCGACGACGACGACAATAGCCGTCGGGACGGAAACTCGTGACTCCAGAACCCAAGAGGAACATCCTTGCTACCGTAAAGCGGACGTGGACGCTTTGTTCTCGCTGGAAAAAAACGAAAGTCGTTTTGAAAGTACAAACAAGTCCGAGGACAAATCCGAAGAAAGATATTCCTCACCCTCGGAACGTTACCCGGAAAAGTACACAGGATTGCCGAGCAAAAGCGCCACCGTCGGCGGTGGATTCACCGTGCAGAATCTAGCCGGAAGTCCACTCGGTGCTGCTCAACACGTCATATGAAGGCCGCTACCGGTTCTTCCGGATCTTAATTTTCGGGGGAACCTCATATCCAGCTGGCCAGCTCCCGATTGGTGGAGGATGCCGCCCATGTTATCGCCGATCTCTCAGGGTGGCATCTCTACCCTCGGTAGCAGCGTCACTGCGATAACCAGCACCACAACAGCCACCATGACAAGCAGCGCGACGACAGTTGAAGAAGAGGAAGACGACGATGACAGAGACAGAACTAGCAGTTCACGTTCATCAAGAACAGCGACGTCCCTCTCGGTCGGTAGTGTTCAATGAAAAGAGAAAAAAATGTCAGTGCTTTTAATAATTAAAGAAACAATACCAAACAGTGCACAAAGAACCAGTGAAAATTTGATTAAATAATTAACGAGATACGTACGCCAATGAAGGGAGCTTTTATCATTAAAGTCAAATGGAGATCGACAAGCTGAATAGCCCAGGAGCGACAAACGAGTGGGAGCAGTGCGGTTTAAGGTAAATCCTACAAAGAGATCTCTTTTCCCAATAACACGTGGAGAGAGACCAGTAGACTCTAGAGTAAAGCGAATGAGTATATGGGAATAAAGGAGAGTCTCATTTTGATGAGATAACCAACCCTCTCTTCACCACATACATATTATACCATGCGAACAACCGAGAGCCAAATCATTCAGGCATCCTAGGCTATCCCGTAAAAAAAGCCTTTCCGACGGAAGCAAATCTCTTCTTTGGCGAGCAGCCATGCGAAATAAGCCAAACATTCTGAATACTGACGCAAGGCACATGGGGATCCGCCCTGTAGTCATAGTAAAACACATACGTATGCGTACGTACACGTGCATACGAGCAGATTTAATGCGGCGTCGCGACGCCTCTCGACGCTCCGCCTACGTATCCGCGACTTTATTCTCCTTATTTTGTTCTCGTGTGATCGCTATGTGAAAACAGGCCACGTGTACTCACGCATGGCCCAACTTAATGCCGCATACGCGCGACTGGCTGGCCTGAAGAAATTGTAGGAATTGAGATAAATTGAATTGACGCAAAAGTGACATTTTCTCAATGACTATTAACGAGTTTTACAAACAGTGTGAACTTATGCGAAAATGTCTAATGGCGAAGGCAGGACGCGTGACTGAAATCGACCCTCGTATATAGACAGCATTATGGTCATTAAGCCCCAAGGGAGTTAATTGCCCTTCTGTAAGATAAAAGTGCCGTTTGTAAATACATTCTGAATAAACACGATCTATCAAAAATATTAATTAAGTTTATAACATTAACATCGAATCATTATTGATATTCCTATCCTTCATATTTTTAATCTATCATTACTTTTTTTTAATCTAAGATAACGAAGCTTGATTTAATTATTAGTTATATTGGATACAGCACTCATAGGATGAATGCTAGAAAACAGGGTGGATACTTGAACGACTACAATGAGGTATGGCTCGCTGCTAAATAGGTATAGCCAGGGGTTGGTAGAGGGTGTTAAGAAAGTAGTCTGGGGTGAGAATGGGCAAAGTGGGTTGGATCGCGGATTCTGCGTGTGGTTTTACGAGCTGCTCTGAACGACTCCGAGGGAGAGAAAGAGACGTAGCAGTGGCTGTGGCATCGCTAGTGATGATGATAGCGTTGGGCATGGGTGTTGGTAAAAATGGTGGCGTCGAGACCAAAGCCCCGAATGGCAGTAAAGAAGAAGAGGCAAAGTAGGAGAAAGCAACAGCAGCAGTAGTAGAAGAAGAAGAAGAAGAAGAAGAAGATTGGAAGCGAGTTCCTGCCTCTCCTCCTTACTCTCCCCACAACCACCGTAGCCGTCGTGTTTTATTTCTGATAGCGTCGCGACGCTGCCACGCTCTCGGGACATTATCGCTACCGCAAAAGACCCTTTCTTCCCCCATAAAGGCAATCACGCTTTCTCCTTGGCAAGATAACGCGAGAGCATGGAGAATAGCGAGAGGTAGTTTCATTCTCTGGTGTTTGCCAGCAGCGACGGCCACAACGAAGTCATAGCCATAGGACGTCCATTAGATGCAAGTCGATTCGAAAGACACCTGGACCAGCTAACAAGAACCGGAACAAGTCGGACAGGTAGGTCCTAGGTAGATAAGAAAAAAGAATTCATTTACTATGAATTGTCCTAGGGTACTAGCAGAGCTAGGGTAAGAACAAGTACATACCAAATAGCATAGGGCGAAGTGATGCCAGAAGGCTCTCCATTAGTATGCGCGAAAGTGCTTCCCTCGATTGTAGGAGCCATTGTTGAGGAAGAATGTCCTCGTTGGCGTAGCACAGCAGACTTGTCGGTAAGGAGACACGCCGTCGAAAATTCACGTCAAATAGAATCAGTAGGAATCAACTTTCAGTCGGCTATCTTCCATCGACTCTCTCTCTTCGACACCAGTAAAACGTGTGTGTTGCCCACCGACGCCATTGTTGAAAATTATATTTATTTTTTTTCATAATAATATATGCCTCTGATACACCACGTGCTCCGTGAAGAACCTGAAAGAGACAGTATGGTTTTAAATTCAGAACTAGACACGTCATAACCTAGAACGTCTCAGACTGAAGGACAGCCATCGAATGATAAGAGATAGAGAATAGATACACACCTTCCAATAGAGGTTAGGTCTACCGAGGGTGAGAAACGGCGATCGCACCCCAGGATATCGTTTCGATTAGGAGAGGCACGGGGCCGCCGAGGCGGATGGAAGTTTTGAGTGAGCGGCAGACACACTCGTGCAGACAATGAGGCATTCAGCAGCGCCATTGTGGCCGAAAACTGCGTTAACGTAGACAAACCCGAAATCACCGGCGCCTAGTGCGCCCTCCGACTATCCGATTATGCGAATGATAAAAAAAGTGAAAGGCGAACGATAACGTTGACGCTCTGTGTACCTAGACGCGGGACGCGGGGAATGAAACAGGAACAAGATAAAAAAGATGGGAGACTGAATCCGACGCGTCCGTCATCTTTCGGTAGACGTCGGAACAAACTAAGCATTCCTGACAACGAGTACTCGTTCCATTGTCGCTCAGACAGCTCGAAAACGAAGAGAAACGCTAAAGACGTAATTCAAAAGTTTAAAATACATATAAAAACTTTGTACAAAAACTATCAATTATTGGATCAACTGATACATTAAATCATTTAAAAGACCATTAGAAACTGTATCCGTAGCTCATGGATTTTCGCAAAGGGATTTAGTCGAGGATTGGACTGATCGATGCGTTCGTCTTTGTCTAACGCGCCTAAGTGCCAATCTGTCTGTCTCTCTCGCACTCACGGCAAGTATAGGAAAACTCGAAAAATCTGCTCAAATCGGTCGATCAATTTTACGTTTAAAAAATAGACGGCAGGAATCCTTTGCTTTGTTTCTTTACTGTATAACCATTAAAAATGGTGACTGATCCAGATCACTGTATGACAATTGTAAAAGCTGAATGGCCGTTTCAAGTGAATGGGTTTCATGAAAATATAATGAAAGTAAGCGAGTGACACAAATGAAGAGAAAAATGAGACAATGGACACGATAATAAAGCTAAGCTCGTTCCGGATCCGAAATCGCGTACAGTAAGAGCTTTCATTGCTGTACCTAGAGATTGTCGCGTCGAATAGGGCTTTTCCCTTCCAAAGGTCTCTCTAGTTAGGTCGCCAAGTCTATGCTAAGTTGACGAACTTGGTTAATTAGTAGCGGTAGTCAGACGCTGCCGGTATTGTCCGGCAGTGTTGACTTCCGGTCCCGGTGTGCCGGCAGTCGGCTGATTGTTTCATTGTTTCCGACCCCACTGTCAAATGCCTCGACGCTCAATGCCGTTATTGTTATTTCAGGCCGCGCTAGAGACAATTCGCGCATTTTCGTTATAACCGTGTATTTGAGCTGCATCTCTCATCCTCGTCCCCCTCCATCCCTTTCTCGTCATTCCTCCTCCCCGCCGTCGATCAACACAACTCACGCCCATTCATCTACTACATGCACGTCTTCGTCTCGCTCGCTCTCACTGCTGCCATCTAGTGAAGCGTCCTGCTACCCAACTATCGCCCTGCGACCAGCACGACTTCCGGTTTAGCTCATTTCGAAAAATTGTATATATATGTACTTGACTGGCAGAATCATGTAGAAAATATGTGAACGAGTTGGTGTGTATCAATGGGTAAATTATTCTGGGTAATAATCGAAACTCGTACGGACTCTATTGTTACGTGAAAATCGTTACGGAGTGATTATTATAATTTTGAAAATTTTGAAAAAATTATTTATGATCTGATTATGAATTCTTCTTCCGTGTTCGGAACTTCCTGACGCGTATGTACTATATATGGTAAATAGGCAAAATACTAGGTGGCTACATATCAACATAAGGATTGGCGAACGGTGTCGATAGGATCGTCACATTTCCGGTGGACGCTCATATATAAGGTTAACTTATGCCGGGCGTAAATTCCCTCGCTTTGGCCGAAGTTATCTTATCGTGGGGACAGTTTGCAAGATGCCCGCTAGACCATACTGGACATTATGCGAAATTGAAAAACCGAAAAAAAGGGGGGGTGTTCACCCCATTGGTCCACTGGTTTCATGTCTATGCGGTACTTCCGGTCTCCATCCAAGATGAAGTCTTCGGCTGTTTAGAGAAATTCTACCCCATCGAGTTGGGTGCCACCCTCCGTCAAGTAGAATCTACGTGAACTTTGACCTCGTGCACGTAAGGACTTCCTTCTGTGACTTGATTCTTGAAAATCCATCGGTAGACGTTCCAGCAGGAGACTTCCGGAACCTGCAAGTATTCAAGGTATAGCACTCTATCACTGGACTTAAAGCAATAAAAGTCAAGCGATAGTGGGATATAATGCTGGCATTTCCGGGACCGCGGTTCTCGGCTCTCACAAGATTGGAAACAAAATGTCGTAAAATATTGAATTCTCGGGCTACTTACCCTTCGGCACTCTTCGTGTCCCTTCGCCGTCGACCGACTGATATAAAACCGAACGAGGCGATATAGGATATAAACAGTTTCGGTAGTTCTCTACGTTGCTTGGCGCAATATAAATAAAAATGGAAAGCCGGCCATTATGGCTCGCGAAAAGTATGACGCATACCCATGGCTGTTTCAAATTGATATTTTCGAAAATACTACGTGACTCTGTGCGAATCGCGACATCCTTCCCTCTCTCTTTCTCTCTCATTCCAGAGCATCGAACATTTTCCTGTATACTGTTCTCACTGTTGCTAGAGCTCTCTTTCCCCCTCTCTCTCTCTCTGACGCTCTCTTAGAATCTACCGGCTTCTCTCTTTTTTCGCACAACATGCGAAAATCGATTTTATTTCCTACGGCAATCCACATTCCGGCTTATCGCGATATTTCAAAACGTATCGTTCCTTCGAAACTCTTCTTTCGTTCCGCATATACTTAGCTTATTTCCCATTCGCGGTCCCTTTCGTTTATCTGCTTTGGGTTCGAGTCCGTTTTTTTTCTTAGATGTCACTTTTTTTTCTTCTCCTTTTCATCCCTCGTTGACTGCCTGACAAAAGAAAAGAGCGGTGAGCGTTCTGGTAAATTATGATACGGATTTGCGAAATAAAAAATTATGCAGTTTCCTTAAGTTTTATAGAAAGAGATGAAAAGATGCTGTCTCGAAAATCATGCACCGATGGATGCATTGGATGCATACGCATACATACCTATAATGCAATATAGCCCAGCGACACAATGGAAGGATTTGTCGCGCGCGCCCCCTATAGCTTGCTGGGTTTTGCTGACAAAAACTCTCATGAAGATTCTCCCTAGAGTATTTTCCTCTGTAATACAGTATAGTAGATATATATGTGTATATATATATATATATATATATATATATTCCGATCAGAAAGAGAGATATCACCGCATTGGTTAATACACTCGACAAGATCCTTATGTCCCTCAAACGTTTACCCCGCTGCGAATGTCTCTCTGTGAAGGCAGTTGAGTCGAAAGTAATTTTTAAAAAGGGCAAGTAAGGAACGTCAAAGAGAAAAGGGGGAATCCCCAAGAAGTTCCAGTCGCAGCATCCCGTTTCTTGGGCGACGGCAACTTTTAAATCGAGCGTACTGCGTCGTGGTAATTGAATCGTCGCGAAGATTGCTCGAGAAGTCGCGGTCGCCGAGGACCCTGCGCCTCCGGCTTATTTAAGATAGATTATTCAGCGAGCCAAAGAGTACGAGGAAGGTGAAGAAGCTGGCTGGAAATAAAAGAAAAAAAAAAAAGAATGTTAAGAAAGTCAAACTAAAATGGCGAAAAAGAAAAAAGTTCAAGTCAAGTATTCATTTCCTATCCTTATGTCAAGTATATACGTACGTAAGATGTGACCCTTGAATCGATTATTTTCCATTGGTATCAACTTCCGGTTGCACATCCAAGTCCTACCCCTCGTCCACGTAAACGAACGAAAAGGATAACCTCTCGAATACAAATTGGACTATACATGGACCAAGTCAAAGGGACTTGGACTCAGTGGCGGTCCTTTGAGGAGCTTAGTCGCGCACGTATAGCCTTCAAAAGCCTTGCGACTTTGTACTCGAAATCGTATTTCCAAGCTGACATTCGTGTCCCGGATTTTGTAGTTCCAGGATCCAGGACCTAGAGACGCAGGATCGGTTGCTCTTGCATACGTATGATTTGGTCGAACCTGGTCCAGAAAAAATATTCAAGGTTATGTGAAAGTGAGAACTCGTGATATACCTGACTGTTGCGTTTCCGGTTTTGAGATACAAATCCTGGTGGTCTACGTTCGCTCAGGTTATGGCCAAAGGGCTAGCAAAATGGGATGAGGCCAGGATGCTAGAGGTTATTGTGCGCGCTGGCGCGCGTCATTTCATCTCCTGTACTGAGGACATGGTTGTCACGCCATTTGCCAGAGCAACGCTGGCGAAGTTGCGCAACGCTCTGGGGACGGAATCTACCCCGGAGGCCGAGCCGACCTAATGGAAACAAGAAATTGCGGCAAACAGTGTTAACTACGCCTCGACGCCTCGTAAATATCGCGTCGAGATCGAGAGACGCTCTGCGGCCTGTCTGATGCGAGATACGGGAGGACAGAGACTGAGGAGAATTAAATACAAGCAAAAATGATGAGCCATAATAGATGAGGAAATTGCAAAATGCTTAGAGTACTATAGGAGCTGAGTGAAATTTAACGAGGAAGCTAGAACAGGATTTGATACTATTGTAATTGAACCTAGATGGAATTGTTCCTGGAGTTGACCCTTGAACCGTCGTCATGATCTATGACTTCCAGTTTACATTATATACAGTATTGTCACAGAGAGTTAGCTACTACCTCGATTAGTCCACACCATTCTATCAGTCAAGTCTTATCCTCATAGAATGAAAAGAAAGCACTGGCCAGAGACGGTTAACTCGATTGTCACTAACTTAGATAAATAAAAGAAATGCTATTTCTTCGATTAACCTCTCGAAACGCAATTTAACCACTCTGACATAATCCCCCTGAAATTCTGGGAAGAGGGCGCTGATGTCGAACCATGAAACATGTATGTAGTACGTGTAAACGCGTGTACATTCAGTTGCAAAGAATTGCCGTCGTGGCGCTGCCTACGCTATGATCTCTTAACTGTAGAGTTTTCAATCTGCTATTCTATCATTGACAATTTCGTGCAAATGGGATCTCGCCGCGGATCATCCAAGCGTGTGCTAGGCGCACATTGGCGTTAAATAAGAGAGTAACCCTCGTCGCGCCCCCTGACCCTTGACAGCCCCAACGAGCTCTCGCGACGCCCCAAACTACAGTCTCGCTCTCGTTGAGGCCTGAGCATAATTGCCTGTGAAATCGACAGATGGATCTTACCCTTATTGTTTCTTGCTGGAGTTTTTCTACATGCAGTATGGAATAACCAATAAAAATCTTCATTGCACCGTATTCTGTATATTGTACGTCTTTATTTTTTTGTCATTTCAATCCCACAAGTATACGTATAACCCCGAGTGGGGAATTGTTTGTCCACGGAAGAAAAAATAACACGCAGGCTACAGAAGGGATGATTTTAGGTAGCTCTTGAGGGCTGGAGAGAATGAAGAGAGGTTAGGGTTGGGTAGCATTTCGGTTAGCGCGAAATACATTTCCGACATTTAATAATCGTCTTACCCCCTTGGCGTAGCGTAAATGTGGCGTTATCTTGTAGTGGCCAGGATGGTAGTGCGCACGTGTAGACGGCTGGGAGACAAGGAGGCGTCGACGACGACGTCTATGACGTTCTTCGTCCGTGCTCGCGCGAACGTCTTTAGCATAAAAATGGCCAATTATCCGACTAACAAACTGTCGCGCAAAAACCCACGGCTAACTCGGTTAGCGGGTTGAAGAACATTAGTTAGCGTAAATACCGCTAGTCGGCGCATTTTTATCCCTGATTACCGTTTCTTGCCAAGTTAATCGGATTACAGTCAAGTTGACTCGCCATTCACTTCACGCTCCTCGAGAGCAATGCCCAATTCTATACTTTGCCTCTTCTTCCTTTCTTATGCTCTCCTCCCATTTTTCCTCTATACATCCTCCTCTCGTTTCTTCCTTCCACTCCCTCTGCTCCCAGCATTCCTCGAGGACGAGGATTGCGACAATGTCGGCATGATTTCTCAAGGCCTGAATGTCTCCTAATTCTTCCAGAATAATCGGGCGTCTTTAAAAGTCTCCACGAGGGTAAATACGATTATACACTTTTTAAAAAGATTTCGTTTACGTCTCTCGAAGAAAGTTCGTGTCACCTTTGAACTCTGTATACAGCAAGACCGTGGAATCTCTTCCTGCTCTAGCTGGAAGTATCAGTAGAATTCTTCTGTTCTGGTACCAATGTGCTATGGGTCCACCGTTGCATATGTATTATTTCATAGAGGTTATGTATTAGATAGTTTGAATTAGATAGGTGACTTAGGCTAGGATTGGCTAGGAGTTTGCCGAAAGGGAACCGGATGTCGCTCCAGGCGAAGTTAAATTAAATCACAGCGAAGTCAGCTAATATTGTAGTTTATCTGGCAAGACATTAGCGCCGCTGAAATATGCCCTCCTTCTGGTAGAACTTAAAATCAAGATCAGCCAAGTTGCCTCTCTCGCGCGAGCGCCGGCATCCTTCCTGCTAAGTCGCGCGTGAAAATACTAATTATTATACCGATTATTAATACGAAAAGTTTATGCCGCTTTAGAGGAACCCGGCCTGCCATCCCTGTTAACGCTCCAAGTTTCCAGGAGAAACCAAGTGTAAACTGTCGGCGCACGGATTATGCTTAGTTATAATGACGCTTAGCTCCTATTCGATACTAGCTTCCCAATTAGGAACACCATGTATGTACATCCAGTATTCCACGTTGTTATCCCTCTAGTCATTCTCCTACTCCTCGATGCGCCCTCACGCCAGGGTGGCTCTCTGGTTTTTGGTCAAGTCTTCGGCCACGCTGTCCGCTTGAGTAAACCTTGCATATCTAATAACAAAAAAAGTAATTTATTTAACCACTCAGCAGCTCCCTTTAAAAACTTAAATACTCACATCCTGGTATACTTCGTCTTCTCAGAGGAGGACAATGACGGGTGGGTCGTTCTGAATGATTCCACCAGGTCTTTCTGAGTGAGATTAACACCGTCCAGGTCGGTTTGTCCATTCTGCCATCATATATACAGGGATTTAACAGAACAATTGATACCAAAAGCAGATCCTATAAATTACACGCTTGTTATGTGATAATAAAATGTTATCCAAAGTTTTAAAATTATACCCCCAGGTGTCTGCTTCCTTTGAATTCTCAATAGCACTCATTCGCTAGGTCCTAATAGCTATCCTAGAGCTCTGATTCGTTTGCTATGAAAAAGAGTAAGAGAGAGGGTGCAACCCTAAGCCGTGCATCCGTTAGAACGCATAAGATAATAACCCCCCGTGAAAGCTCAGTGATCCATGGACCGAGATCAAGTGGAACGAGATGGGACGAGATGTGCTTAGCGTGCGCTAATAAACCTTGCTACGTTTCCCCAGTAACGTTACACACCTAGCCACACCATCTACGTTCATCTATAGTAGCACCTACATCATATACTCATCCTTGCTACCCTACCTAGCTGCTACAAGGTACACCCGCTATTGCGCCACCCTCAAATTCCACTCAACATGGCAGTGCCTCTCCGCAGCTACTTCTACTGCTGTGAGCACCAGCACTCTATAAGCTAGCTAATGATATTGTCATCATTACGCAGTATCTTGCTTCGGGAAACTCCGTATAAACGATTCTCGAGGATTCTACGAGATGTCTTTCGTTAAAGATGAAACAGTCGGCTGACTAATGCGCCTAGTTAGCAAGTTTCTTCGTTGGCTTAACGAACTTTGCACTTTCTTACCGCCAGCGCTTCCTCGATTGCTGATAATCTAGCCTGATTAATAGCGGCATTTAAATCTGCACCTGTGAAGCCTTCGGACAATTCTGCAAGTTCCTTTGTCTGAAGATCCTGAACTTGCACTTCTTGCGCCTTGCACAAGGCAATTAGTATTTCTTCACGTTCGGACTAGAAAGATTGTGAGTTATTTTGACAGTGTGCATGATGGATTGAGTATGTGTCAATTGAATTGATTACCTCAGTGGGCAAAGGACATAGAAGAGATTTGTCTAGACGACCTGGTCTCAAAAGTGCAGGATCTAGGAGATCTGGTCTTGAGGTGGCTGCTACCACTGCGACTCCTTCTCGACCTTCCACGCCATCCAGTTGAGTTAGTAATTGATTTACTACACGGTCTGTCACACCTGTGCTATCGTGACCTCGTCTAAACCAGACGGTTATCAAATTATTCACTGATAGCAAGACTCGTTATCGTTGTTAGTATTTACCTTGGAGCTAGACTGTCGAATTCATCAAAGAAGAGGACGCATGGCTTGGCGCGTTCTGCTCTAAAATATTATATTATTAATATTCGTGCTGTGATGAAACATCTGTTATTAGATTTACATTCAAATACTCACTTCTCAAAAATATTCCTTACAGACTCCTCACTGGCGCCTATGTACTTAGACAACAATTCAGGACCCTGAAAGAAAAGAAAGATATTATTATTATCTATATTCAATATTGCATTCTAGCCAGGATCATTTCGCAAGACCTTGACACTGATTAGGTTCAAGCCACACTCCTTGGCAATGGCACTTGCAAGCATTGTCTTCCCAGTTCCTGGCATGCCATAAAGAAGAACACCACCCTGCTGTTTGATCGGTGCATTTTTGAAGATCTCAGGATACTTCAAGGGCCACTGAAGTAGTTCAATCAAAGAGCGTTTAGTATCCGACAAACCACCTACATCGGACCAGGAATGTCCTTCGCCCTTGTACAGGTTAATTCCGTGCAAGGCCATTGGCTTGGAGTTTGCCAGACTTGCCGTAAGATCTTCTTCAAGAAGCTTCACTGGTGGAGGTCCCAGCTTACCCTTCACTACAGATCATTAAGATCCTTCACTGCCCTAATGACAGTAATCAAAGAACATCTTACCGTGACGTTTCCATGCTGCGAACGCGGCCCTCTCGGCCATGTCCACCAGGTCCTGGATCACCCAACGTTCTGTCTTACTACCACAAGCATCCCAGTCTATCTCGTCAGACACTTTTAACTTTTTTTCCAATATACTCTTCATCAGGTTGATTCTGTCTTCCTGAATGAACAAGACGAAACTGCTCGATCAACTTCCTGAACCGATCTAGAGTAATTTAAGGATCGGAACAAGGCTCAACTAACCTTTTCCAATGGTGGTATTCTTAAAATCGTACGAAACAAATGGACACCTCGCGGTGCACGCAATCTATGATTGACCTTGTTAAGATCAGTACAAGTCGCTACAACAGATATGTAGTAAGACCTCTGATACTCGCTCATTAAGTTAATCAGCATATCAGTAATCCTGAATTAATAGTGAATACATTAATCACATTGATTAAGAACAAACCAATGTAATATTAATCAGGTACACAATCAACTATGAATTACCTAGCAGCATTGATCGCATCCGGTGTGTTCTCCTCCTCACTAGAGGAGGTGCTGGTTATGCTGTCCAGGTCGTCGAGAAAGAGAATCGAGGGTTGATGATAAGCGCACTCGATAATAGCAGGTAATATAATCTTATGTAATATTTCCGCCTTTTTACCTATGAATACATAATTATGGTACAGAAAACTATCAATCAGGTATTTCAAGTTTGAAACGAATGACTTGAATATACCTTTTAATGATTTACAATCAATGTAATGAGTATGCACAAAATTTGGTGCACCACATAGACCATCTCCAAGAATCTGACACAAAGTAGTCTTTCCTACACCAGGTGGACCACATATTAAAACATTCTCACGATCATAGGAAAAATCCAAAGATGTTGGAGTCAGTCCTAAACTCAGATCTAAACTGATACGACACTCCCTGAGGATGACTTCCAGGCCTCTGGAAAATAATGAAATCAGTATATCATCTTAACTGAAATAAGACGATATATTATTAACTACATACTTTAAGGAGACGTCGTTACGACCAAGATTCTCAATCTGACAGGATTCGTTAATGAGTTCGTTAACCGGTTTTACTGTATCGTCCTTAACCTGCACGCTCAAATGTTTTAAGGAAATATCATCGAGTAAAACATAACGACAATCCTGAGGTAAAAGTCGAACGATGCAACGAAGATCTTTCTGATCGTCCTGATCCTCAAGGATTATTGTCGAGCAGGTATTCAGCAGGACTCCCTCGCATCCAGAACGTGCTCGTACATAGGACTTAAAGGATTCCAAAGTCACTACATTATTTTCATAAGGAAATATATCAATTCCTGTAGGTGGGACATTTGTTCCAGGTATATCCAAAGGCTCTAGGATGACTTTAGCACCTAGTTTTAGACCCAGGTTCAGTCTGAGGTTTCTGGACATGTATATACTAGGATGAACTAAGCTATTGGCAAAGTGCAACTTTTGTATCTCTTTTGAACAGATCTCGAGAAGATCCTCAAGGATCTTTAGCTTCACTACTAGCTCAGAAGATTCTCTAGGTATTGCAGATGTACCACCCCTCAGAAAATGCGTATTGGTGACTTTTACAAACTGCCGATCCTCTTTGACCTTTCGTATTTTGCAGATAGAATCCTTTGCCATGTTCTTAAATAGATATCGTCTACGTACGAATACACAAAATGGCTGCAGTAACGCCAAATCGAATGGATTCGTTACAAATTGTTCTCTGCTCTTTGGCAATTCGAGGACACGCATTATTTCTGGTGAGGATTTTCCACGGTATTCGTTCAACTCGTTTTGAGTGTCTTGCACAATCTCTGTAACTGGTTTTTCAGCAACAGGAGGAAGCCAATTTCTTAGAATATTCCAGAAAGCAAATCTGCTTGAGCCAGCAGGATTATCCTGGGTCTCGGACGAAGATGGCGCAGTTTCGCTCTTTGGCGCGGATACAATAATCTCTGTGAATTGCTCTAGTTTTCCATATTGAAAATTTGGTTCCAATGATTCTAAAAAAAATGAATTCCATTACTATATAATTACGTACAATATCGTGTCGTTTGATTCATGGATTCAGTACTTACCTACTAGTAATGTTACATAAAAGGATTTCGATACCCACACAATTAGTGGCTGATTCCTAGCAACTATACTGATCTGATCTAACAGAGTTGATTGTATCCTATTACTTTGTAGATCCTAGAAAGTTTTTATAGAAATAAATTAAACATAAAATACATCTCAATTTCACGTATTACTAATATTTTTATTAGAGTGGACGAATCCGATAGCTGGTATTGTTACCTACCACGATTTCCCAGTCGTCCGAATTTTTCGGAGTTACCACTAGGCTTCTCAAAGATCCAGGTTGAGGAATACAAGAAGCCAAAACCTCTTCATCCTCCTTGATACCAAGCGTTCGTGCAAAAGTTGCACTAAGGCTTAAAGTATTGTCTGGGCTAGGCTTCCAATACCAGGACAGATAATAATCGATACCTTTGTGACATATCTTCATTACATTTGTCTGCAAGTTTTATGTATATTTGGAAAAGCCCTATTTATCGTTTCTTAAAATGCGTTTAAAATAACTTATCGATACTCCTAAATCAAAAAAACAATTCGCATACATAGACTAACACGCAATGCTATGTTTTGTCCACTGCTGAATGTTTTGTAATTGATCGAAATAATTTTCATTTTCGAAATACAAAAATTTTTTAAATATTATTAAGAAACCTGCAATATTTTAATTCATGAAAGGCTATTATCAATTATGCAACAATAGTCAAAATATTACATTGTGTATTAATCTACTTTACCGACGTTCCCCAGTACAGCCTCATAGATGGCGTTCAGGGTCACGCGGTATGGAACACATAATGAATCTCTTCCTGGTACATTTATCTTCCGTCGATAATAATACCATGTCTTGGTAAAATCAAGAAAATACTATACGTCGGTGGCAATGGATGGCAATGCACAGACTCGTAGGTAATATATCTTTACGTAACATTGCAGACACGATGACCGTGTAAACGAATCAGTAGAGGAACATACCTTTGTCGCCAAGCTGCGTAACCACGCGTCCGGCAGATAAGCGAAGCAAGTCTGTACCGTCGTATACTTCACAGTAAAACGCTCGTCTTGCATCCTTTGGAGATTTCGTACACGTCGCGAATATTTCGGTGCAAGCGATAAGTCGCCTTCGGTCAAAATGAACGATAAACTTTCAACCTAGCCGCGCACGAGACGCAGATATCTTCTCGAGAAAGGTAAAAAAAACGTGAAATGCCGTTAACTTGTTCAGAATACGGAATTCAATGCGAGTGGGAAACTTTGTACGATTCCTATGTCAACCGGTGACTGCCATTACGGTATCCTGTTTCTTGTACAACAGGGTCACAGGTCCTTGGAAGTTAATTTTTGTATGTATCAGAAAAATCTATAAAGCTACGACCTTGTCAACCTGCGAAATCGCCATGAATGCAAAATATCCTTAGAACGAAACGTCGTAGATTCATGCTGATTGCTTTGCTAGTCTTGGCTTCGTGATCCCTGAGTCGGAATACATACGTTGATATTTGGAAGAAATTTTAGACAGCTACAAGTTCGTCCATTGTAAACGGTCGACGCGGCCAATGGCAAAGATTACAGAAACTGACGTTGGTTAGTTCTTGGCGCATATGTAGGGGGCCGGAGTTATGATATCTGTACGATGATTGGTTGTTACCGAAGATCTGACAGCGAATCAGATACCGTCTTAGCTGTAACTGTGATATTTTGAACCAGCGTCAACTTCAGTTGTTCTCGTAAAGCGAATGGAAAGTGAACTAACGTACCGGTGGTAAATGAGTGATAAATGAAAGAATTCGTCGTCTTGGAACAGAAAAGACCACTTACTAGACCCGCAGGTAACTCCAAGAATACGTGTTCTCCTTGGATTTAAAGAGTTTATTGATGATAATGTTGCCTTTTCTCTTTTGGCGAGAAACAGTGATTGTTTTGGGGTCATGAAAATGGTGGCTTCTTAAGCTGGCTTGTGGAATTTAAGCTTGTTTATATTTAACATCCTTCAAAGAGATGAATATTTTTGAAAATTTCTACCGACAAATCAAACTTTCATTGCGCCCTGTTGTTACTCTAAAAATTTTATAAAATTTATACATGTGTTCCCGCGTTTTTCTTCCATACAGTTATGGAGTCCGCAAGACGCCTTGTTATACCCCCATTAAGAAACTTTGAAAATTCTCATGATTTTTGAGTGAAACTTACGTGACTGTAGCGTTGAACTTCTTCAACGCGTATAGCTAGGTATTATTGCGACATGTTTTGAAAAATATTTCGTCCAATCTGTAAACAGCTTCCACGTGAGTCGCGATGCATACACTGATGAATATTATACGACGAGCAGCACGATTTTATGAATCTACTAATCCAATTGCGTGTCGAACAAGACTTTCACGTGATAGTGTTACGCAATATATGTATGTATAATATGTGTAAATAATTGGAAAATTTTTTCTGATTTTCAGAGAGCAACAAAAAGGGCAAGGGATACTTTTTCTTAAGTATTTCAGAAGGATGGCACCTACTAAAGTACTGAACAACCAGAACAAACAAAATGGTAATGGGATTGTCCCGCAAAAGAGGATCACTACTAGAAGTCACAATGCTTTACTTAATCAAGCAACAAAGCAAGCAGTCCTTACCAAAGATCCTAGGATCAAAAGAAAGGCTGATGCTTCCCCACCCAAGGAAAAAACCACCAAGAGATCGGCACTTGGAAATATTACCAATGTATGTTATCCTGTTCACATACACGGGCATTCAAAAGTTTTGGAGTAATTATTTTTATCCTATGTTTTATAGGCCATTGGAAAAACGCTTGGTGGACAATTGCATGATAACAAGAAAGGTGTGAAGAAGGCCAGTCAAGTAACGCATGTGAAACCAATACCTCAAACAAATACACTGCGGACGTTAGATAAAATTGTAATTAAACCTGAGGCTGTGATTCCCGCGAAACTGAGATTGGCGCCTCGCATAAAACCAGCGAAAAAAGATGAAGAAAAGCCTGAAATTTCTAGTAAAATCGTGAACTTACGACGCAGTTTGGACTTGGAAAAGTCAGAGGATAGTTCTTTGTACGTAAGTGCTTTAGAGGAAGTGCCCGAAGACAGTGCCAAGAAATCTACAAAGCTTAGTGACAAGGTCACAGAGAAGGTAAGTAAAATTTATTTAAACGAATTGCTTCCGTCATTTACCACTTGTACTGTGCTTGTGTATTTTTGATTGAAAATAAAAAAAATTACCAATCAAAAAAATACATGATTCAAATCATGCCAGCTCTGCTGGATGCACAAAGGATGTGAGAAAAGAACAGTACGTGTTTGCAGTCGGAGGTAAGCAAGGAGAAGAATGAGAAAGACACTGAGGAGACGTTTAAATTGGCGGAGACTTCACCAGAGCCAACGTCATCGATTGCCGCCAGGCTGGATGCAGTTCCTGACAGGGAATTACCTCCCGGAGTTCAGTGGGACTTTGACGCAGAGAACTGGTCTGATCCTTATCAGGTCTCGCAGTACGCCATGGAAATTTTCAATTACCTCAAAAGTCGAGAATCTCTCTTCCCAATTGGTGATTACATGGAGAGACAAGTGTGCCTGTCGCGATGGATGAGGTCGTTACTGGTCGACTGGATGGTCGAGGTGCAGGAGTCTTTTGAGTTGAATCACGAGACCTTGTACTTGGCGGTCAAGCTGGTCGATCTCTACCTTACTAAAGTCACTGTGGGCAAGGAAACGTTGCAGCTTTTGGGAGCAGCCAGTTTATTTATCGCCAGTAAATTCGACGTGGGTACCTCATCGGCACTTGTATGGAATTCTCAAAAAATATTTGTGATTCTGTAAACTTGTCTTTTGTACAGGAGAGAATTCCGCCCATGGTCGAAGATTTTCTGTACATATGCGATGGCGCTTACACGCGACGAGAGCTTATCAGAATGGAAATGAATGTTTTAAAAATAGTTGACTTCGATCTTGGAATTCCGCTCTCATATAGGTTCCTAAGAAGATACGCCAGGGTTCGTGAATTCTAACGTACATCATCTACAGAAACTCCATCATCAGTGCTTATTCCCCAATTCTTGTGTACAGTGTGCCAAGGTCTCGATGCCGACTCTCACGTTGGCACGCTACATCCTGGAATACTCGCTGATGGATTATTCGACGATCATGTTCAGCGACAGCAAGATGGCCGCTGCCGCGCTTTTGCTCGCGTTACAAATGAAGGACCTAGGCGGCTGGACTTCTACCTTGGAATATTACACCGGCTTCACGGTCGATGACATAAGAGACATTGTTAACGTACTAAATCAGGGATTACACCGAAAGCACAAGGATGCTCTGGCGACGGTTCGAAATAAATACAGCCATAAGTGAGTATAAGTAACCGTTAGATATTCGAAATTGAAAATGAACGCGTACAAGACAACCGTCTTTTCTATGTTTCAGAATCTTCTTCGAGGTGGCGAAGGTACCACTTAAAGAAGTATTAGATATATAGTTAGGCTACAAATATAAAACAAGTACGTAAGTAACGTTATCATAATAGATAGACGCATGGCTGATGATTTCTGTCCGGGCGGGCTGTGCCAAATACGCTACGTGCGATAGTCCGTGGATGTTCATTTACATTTAATTGTGACCTAAAGTGCGAACGGATCGATCGGAGTACTAATTGAAGATGGCGCTCCGATTCTCATTTCGGGAAAGTGCACGATCATCGACCTCGATAAAAAATGATCAAAAGACATTTAAAAATGAAAAATTCCTTTAGCCATAAATCATGACTTCGATGCTCGATATCGCGACTCTATTATTAACAATACACATTATTAAACTTTTTTTTTAACGGTAACTAATCGGTGAAATCGGCCGATACAATTCTTTTTTAATCTATTTATATGTCTACAAATATTACCAATGCCATTCTCTACAATCTCAGTATTTGTAAGTTATTTTTATATTCTTTTCTCCATTTTATCTGTCTCTTTCTCTTCTCTTTTATTTTTTTTTTCCTTTTTTTTTTGTTGAGAAATTTATTTTAGCGCCACGCTTTTTCTATTTCACAACAACGGACCAATGGCTATATCGTTATTGTAACGAAAAAAATTTTTTTTATCGATCCTATTGCCGTATTGATGGACCAGCAGTTGGTCCGTTATTACGGGATTTTGTTTCTTTTTGTTTTCTTTTTGTTTTCTTTTTCTTCACTGCCGTTACAAAGTAGTAACGTACGTAAAGTGATAAGAATCAAAAGTGATAGACGAGAATCGGCTCGTCTGTATCTGATTCTCGCATGTATATCGTGTTAAGAGTGTGGCGCATTGTTATGCATTATTGTTGCACTTTATACAGACTGATGATGATAATGATGGTAAGCATTATGGCACTGGCACGGAAACTCTTTCAAATGAGCATGAGCATAATAGCATAAGATCAACGTGCTAGTGAGATTGTTAAGAAAGAAAATAGACATTCTATTCATTTTTCATAGCACCATCGATTAAATCAAAGTACATTTATATACGCACATACGTTAAAGCGTCGGCAGAACAAAGGAAAAGGGACCATATGGTACCTGTTATTGAGAGTTATAACTTAAAAATGTACTGAGATGAAATTTGGCTAAAAAATTGTATGAAAGACATTTACACTTTGAACAAAGATCTTGAAACTAAAAGATAGGAATAAAGATTTTAATTTTGTAGCTCAATTTGCGGATCCTTTTTCTGTCACCGTTGTATTCGACTACTGTTAGCACCTGCCATTGACATAGATTTAGTAAATTCTTGTACAATTAAATACAATCCAACAATAACAGCCAACAGCTACGAAGACACTGTCTGTGATATAATTTTTTCTCCGTACACAAATGGCGTACCGCAACAGTACACAAGTAAATGTAACGTAATCCAATCCGTGAGATCCACTATGCGCTGTTAAGAGTTTCCATGCAATCCCAGAAGCAATAAAATCCGAAGACGCAAAGAATTTTAGAATAAAAAACGGACTATTAGGATTGATTATAGTCGCATACGTGCTTTCACGATGCAATTACATGAAATTAACTGGTGTAAATAGTGTTATAGTAATAATGTATTTTTTTTACCATTAGTGAATGTATTGTCCACTATTTTATATGACGTGTGTATGTGAACCATTATAAGCGAGATTCTAATTTAAATAATAAAATCATGATGTGCAATTGTGTTTGTCTTGATCTTCAAATGTGTATACGAAATCGTTAAGCGTGAACAATGGTCAGTGTTAATTGTTTATTAGAAACTTTTGTATAGGAAACAAATTTCAATAGAGTAACAATAGATAATATTTTCTACTTAATTACAAATTCATCGAAGGCAGGTACTCTGGTTATTAAACACCAGTTATTAATATTATCGTATATCGAAATTTACGTTAATAAATTTGTATACTAATTTTGGGATGCGTCGTGACGCCTTTCTCTAATAATCTAGATAGCTTTATTATTTAAAAGGCGCCTATCAGGAACGCAATGGATTCTCTAAACGGCTACTAAGCCATTCTTCTCTTGGACGTCCTGATATCACGACGCTGGCGTCTCTTCTCTGGACAAGCGTCTCGCTCGTAAACGCAGACACCTTCGACACTCTACACTTGTTGGTCCAGCGTCTTTGCAACGTGCATGAAAACAGGCGCCGCAATCGTCGCATCTTGTGACTTTTGTCAATTGCCATGGAAATATAGCTTCCTTGGAGCAGCATAATTCACAAACGAAACCTCTCGCTTGACAGAGCTGACATTGGTCAAAGAAGATTTTGAATAAGAATCGAAATATAATTGTAATTTAAAGACAAATCTTTTAAACTCACTTCACACTGAAGAACATGGGAGCAGCAAGTCTGTACGAGGTCACGTAATTTCTCTGGCAGAGAACCCATTTTCACGTGGAGAAAATCTTGTATGGAATAAACGTGAGGATCGTTCAGTATATACTGAGGTTCCTTTCTCAAGTCTTCCTGCAGTCTGGCGAGAAAATAGAATAGAAATAGACAGTGGTTTTTAATCCTGCAGAAATACGACCACAGACATTAATGAACAGGCTGTAAAAAGTACCTTGTGGCGAATCTACAAGTCAATAGGAAATCCTTTAGGAAATACAACTGTGTACGTAGTATACGCGTGCGCTCAAGTTGTTTCACTCTCCTATAGAGAGATGGGTTAAGATCATTCACTTGAAACAATGGATCCACTGTCATTTGATCAAGTAATCTGTATGAGAAATTAGAGACTGGATATCTGGAAATGTTATTATCATTTAGGATTTCTGTCAATTTTACACATTCTTTCTTGTGATACCTATTGAAGTCCCATTTGGAAAGAACCTTTCCGGGTATCAGCGCCACTTGATTCGCATGACATCCAGTGCAAAAGTATCTTCCTAGATATTCGCAATAGCGAAACCTATTAGAATATTCCACAGCGACTTTCATACCACAACCAGCACATCTGTAGTTTTGCTTAGCTATGAGAATTCGCCTCCTGCATTGTAAAGCAATTAATAATGACATTTCTTAATTTATATCTTATTAACTAATGAACGTACACTGGCGCCGGATGTGGTGTGAATATAATTTGTGCTCTTGGCGGTGCCCATTCCATCGTACCACGTAATGGAATTGGTTGCGCTGTATTCTCAACTTCCGCTTCGTCAGGACTGATGGGCCAGCTACTTGGTAGAGGCAGCAACTAGAATTTTATGATTGTAAAATAACAATTTAAAAAGTTTTATTTTGTTGTACTTTTTGCTATCTAATATAATATCACAAAATTTATACCTGTTGTGGCGCATCTTGTTCTGAAACAAGCCATTCCAGTTCGCTTGCCCTGGGCAACTGTTTCTCACTGAATCTACTGATGAGTGACAACGCCACACCCTCGGCAGATATTATACTATCCGTAAAGGTGGAGTCTGTTCCGTGCCTCGGAGAAGATCGGCAAAGATCAGCTTCGGAATAGAGTGACGCCATCGACATCGACATCCCTGTACAGTACACGGCTTTCCATCCAAGTAAAACCAGGAAAGATAAATCGTGACATTTTCTACCTACCAGAATTACGCATCTGCGCGAGGTTCCTGACGTCTTCCAACTCCATGTCCTCGACGCCGTCCGTCGAGATGCTATCCGACGGTGTACCTGGGGATGTTGATAATGGACTCACGCTCTGATCCGTGGTAGTTGCTGTAACAATGTTCAATAGATAAAATACCCTGTTTTTCTGTCATCCTTATTTTGTTCGCACAAAATATGTCTCACTGTCTGTTTTGCCATCACTCAGAAGGTCACGTGACCAGTTTCCTCTAGGTCTTGTACGCTCTTCCTGTCTTTGGCGACGTCTGATCCGTATTCTTTGTTTCAGATTGTTTATCTCCTCGTCGCTCTCTTCAACACCCTCATCGACGAGACGTAGCTGCTTGTTGCATTTGACTTGCTCAATAGCAGCTATCATAGCCTCAGAAATACTGAAATGTGCGTTCTCCCTGTCCAGCTCAGCATTCGCCCTGGCGAATCGTGCTGAAGACAAGAAGCTAGTTAGACTCTGACCTTCTAGAGGACGTGGAAAGTATCCGGTAGCCATTGGTTGCACACTGCTACCACCATCCTCCATGAAGCTCTTCTTCGGGGTTCTCACATCCTTTTGACCTTCCACTTCAAGACCCCAGGGTCCTGTGATTTCAGGGGCAGAGCCTGTCAAGAAGGAAGTTTTTCTCTTGGACTTCCGTTGTGTTTTCATTTGGATGGAATCACTTGGTGAATTATCTGGTTCCAATTCGACAGACTTTGATGACATTCTAAGACACTCTTTGGACGTTGTCCTCATTGTGTCTTCGTAGTTGAGCGTGTCAGAACTTCCACTGTTTGAATGTTTGTCTGGATTTTTACACTGAACAACTTTTAATTTTGTTCTTGATTTACGTAATGAATTTTTACAGTTTGAGGATCTTCCATCCACCACGGATTTTGATCTTTCACAATTTTTTATATCGGAATAGTCGATTTTAATTACATTTGACAGTTCATAGTTTGCTGAGGCAAAACTCCTACTATTTCTTGTCAATGTATTCGACAGTTTAGCAGGAGTTGAAGGCAAAGTGGCACTTTCTTCGGAATACTCATTGGGTTTATTAAGTGCAGGTAAACTGGCCCACGTTTTTAAAGTTAAATCACAATCCGTTAACTTTTCAATAGTTTCGTTACACGTATTATCACTGAATCTCTTTGAAGGATATTCTTGAATCTTTACAAACACCTTAGATTTGCATGGCTGGGATTGCTGTGGATCAAAAACTTGAATTTTTTCTGCTGTTTCGGTCTCTGTGTTATTGAATTTCCACTTCGTGCCAGTGAAATTTATTGGATAGGAAGATGACCGACGATGTCTCTTTGGACTATTTTTGGTAAAACCCCAATTGTATACAAACTGGAATATAATTATTTATTAAAAGAAGCATAAGACTCAGTACTCCAAAGAAATCTTACCAAAGAAGGGTCAATCTCCATAAGAAGAATAGGTTCGTTTCTTTCCACTGCCCTAAGACAAACTAAAGTTGCCTCGGCCAAACTTTCTTGACACAAAAAAGCCCATGGTTCTAAACATGAAAGGAGATGTTCCTTGTCGGATAGCAGCCAAGATAACTTATTAGACAGGGTATGATTTTCTAAACTAAAAAATTACAATAATTAGTATTGCATCATTTTATTGCAAATATAATTATGACAATTACCTTTTGTAAAGCCAGAGCATATCCTTGCGTGAAGTTATTCTAGGAGGTAAATTTGCAAGGTAATCATCACAATCTTGAGTTGTAGGTGAAGTAGCCAACGATGGTTGAAGCCAACTCAGTCCCTGAATGAAGATCCAACAGTCTGGCTCACCCTTATTAAAAAGATCAAGTGTCAGTATACATCGTTTAAGGCAATCTATCTCATATATTACAAGAGGATTAAAAACTCGACATCCATGCTTGAATATCTGCTCCAGGACACCATGCAGTCGATTAAGACCACCATAGACGTTCCAAACATTGGACAATCCACTGACTAATAGTCCTTCGACAGTTGATCTGAGTGCCTGCAGCAGTTGCCACTGTTCTTTATACTGAAAATCTTCGTACATTTTGGCTATAAAAAATAAATACATCTGTAATAGAACTGTGGTATTCTATCAGAGTATTGGGCCACATTCTTATTATCAAGAAGAGTGAATCATAGGAGCATAGTGCAATCTTTGTTTTATAGAAAAATATATACAACTGGACAGTGATAAAACTAGGAGGGGCTTTATGGATGCATCTTGATAAGTCTTAAATTCCTCAATCTGTCTGTCTATATACCTTCTTCATTTACGTATGTCGTGACGAAATGCACACTGTGAGATAACTAACAATGCTATGTCCTCCTCTTTTGAATCGTTGACTTATTCCTGTCATTATTCGTGACGACTACAAAAGCAGCCGAACCACTACCTCCTTTTGGCATACCAAGCGTAGTATAACGAGTATATAAGAAAATGAGTATAACGGGTTGCCTATTATAGTGGGCGGTTTAACCTATCAACCTATTGTAAGCTTTAATCAGGGTAAAGTGAAATATTAATCCCTGGTGATAGGCAACCTATCATACAACAAAATAAATCTCTTATTGCGGATCGTGCTGCCATCTATGAACACGATTGTTAAAGGTTCAGCGTTAAAAAATGTCATGTACATTTAGTCATCTATTCGTATTTATAATTCGGGATTTCCTCAAACCTGTCGGTAAAACAGAATTGACGTGTACATTGGTGTACATCCTGTGCCTAAGCAATATTTAATCAAAATTCTTATAATGTATCGAGATTTCTAAGCGATATAAAATCTTAATTGTAATCAAGTAAAAGTCAACGAAGTGAGCTTTCATAGTAAATTTAGAAATTGTAAACGCTACCCCTGATTTAGCTGCAGGGGGTGGCGTTTTTCCAAAATAGAATATTGCGTTTGCGTACTGATAGCTGTCATATCAGATCCAGTAGGAGCTTGTATACTTTGTTTTCAGGACTTTGTTGTGTCGGTAGATTTTCTTCAGTTGTCCGACACTGTTGAGTAAGTTTTCCTTTTCTTGGGATTCATACATGGCTCTTGACCCAAGTAGGAGTTAATATATCGGTTCTGTGAATCTCGTTTCTAAGGAAGAAAATATAGTTTTGAGGTTATGTTGTGCTGGGCTTTTGACCTAGGTTGGACGAGTTATTTAGGGAAAATATTATTTTGAGTAATGCCTATTCAAATAATGGCTTTGCCGGGTTATACCAGATGTATTCAATGTCACAAATTTATTGCTTGATTTTATTTGATGTTCCGTTGAATTATATGTTACAATCTTTTAATGTTCTACTGCATTTATTCCTTTGTATGCATTCTTTGATTTACAAGTGGGTTCATTGAACTGTACTTTGCTTCATTGCCTTGAGTATATTTGATTTCTATGTAATCATAGTCAGTAATTTTCGCATTGTCTTTTTTGGAAATATTGTATCATATACGTTGAATTAAATTTATATTTGATACAGTGATTGTAACTTGTATATTAAACAAACATGAAAATGACTTCAATCAAGTATGTTTATTGCATATTCATATTCATTTTTATTAATACAGTATGATTAAAGATTAACAAACTCTTGTGAGCTTTTTATGAATTTTAATTTAAATAGGAGACTGTGATATTGTTAATGTTTGGCATTGCATCTCGTCCTATTATTTTTCCTGTAAATCTAGTAAATAATATATTGTAAGCTTGCCAATAGAGATTTCCGCAAGTCGATACGCAAAAAGTTATTAATAGATATTCTTGATATCCGTGACGAGCATCGTCTACGCGTACGATTACACCCATGTACATTAAATCAATCGATTGATACTTTCAAAGTATTGCAATTTTAATCCTGTTTGGTTGATTTCAAAAATTGGCGAACAAAGAGAACGACTGAAAAAAAAATACGTAAAAAATAATAATGAACCAGTAATGGCTATATGGCTACTTTTGGGATTTGGCCAAAGTCAAAGAGAGAATGCGCACTGGTTCGAAATTAGACTAGAAGAGCTTCCTAAACGGCGTTTTTCTCGCAGTTTTCACGCAAGCGTTTATCCATTCGCATGGAAGACGCTCACTTTTACTTTCGCGAACCAAAAAAAGCCCTAAGAATGTTCAACAATAAAATTCAATCGGTTTGGATCGAAGGATCCGAGACATCAGATTATTATCAACACCTCATTTGTCACATGTACACAATAAGTTATTTTTCTTTGTCTTTAAGTAAAATATCTGTTTTAATATTACATCGTTGAATCTATTCCAATCAGATGCAAACGGAGAATGATGGTGAAACGCAGCAAATCCTTATCGCCAGAGCCGTCAAGCAGCAGCGAGTCAAAGCGGCCGAAAATTATCGAGGATGGCCAAACAAACGGAAGGATGGCGCATCCAAATATGTTGGACCTGTCCGACGACGTTTTATTAAATATAATGAAGTATTTGAATCCTCAAGATCTGATGTCATTAAGCTCGTAAGCTCAAAAGAATTTCATTTATGTCGGGGATTCCCCAATGACGGTTGAACTTTGATCTTCGATATTCAACTTCGCAGATGCTGCCAACGATTGGATCAAGTCACTCAGGACAGAACGTTATGGGCCAATGTCGATTTTCGATCGAGAAGCATGTTACTTCACGAACTCGAAAAATACGTAAAGTTCCTGCAACCATTGACAACCAGTCTTGCCATACGTGGTAATCAGGATCCAGAGAAGTTCACGGGACTCAGTCAAAGTTTCTTTAATGCCATCAGAGTTGTTTGTAATCAGCTGAAAGAACTGATTATTGAAGATTATTGCATCGATGGTAATAAAGTAAGTACAAACTTTTCTGTCATTACTGTCATGCACTGTTATATCGAGGCACTTACTTTGTGTAGATTCAAATAACGGATTTTCCAACAATGATCGAGAAGCTTTCTTTAAAAGGAAGTATGATGTGTCACTTACAGAGTAACAAGTCCTATTTCTTCAAGATAGACGTTCACATGCCGAATTTAACGGTAATCCATATGTCTTATGAAATCTTTGACTAGAAGATATTTAAAATATTATATATTTTCTCCTGCCTTTACAGTGCTTAATACTTAGCAATTGTCAATGGTTCACACCGCACTCGCTGCTTGTAATCAGTAAGATACCAAAACTCAAAGAACTACGACTAGATTCGTGTCATCGACTAGGCGAGTGCGTAGCCTACGCCAGTCTTGCAACAAGATTTGGTTTTAAGACATTAGAGGTAATTTCGTTATCTATCGAATTAAAAAAAAATGTAATAATCCATTCAACATATATTTATTTAGATTTTAGACTTGCGGGACACAGCTCTAGGTGACAGCGAAATTTGTTGCTTCAGCAGCACAAAGACTTTGACGCATCTTTATCTGGAATGTCCACCGATATTGAGAAATGCTGAGTCGGCCGAGCAGCAGCAACAGCAGCAACAACAGCAGCAAGAACAACTTCAGCGGCAAGCTGCGCAAAGACCAGTTTTCGAGGATCGAAATCTTGTACAGGTACAACAGAATAGAGAAGAGAAAATAAGAATGAAGAATCCAAATAATTATCTTGCAGTTCCTCGTGGAGGACGAATTTCTCTGGGAGAATTTCGAGCGTTGTCTCATATCCGACAGAGCCATATGTGCATTAGGTAGTTACGTGTGCGATCGAAGAGTGCACAATTCCATAGAAGATGTCGTAGTTGTCGAAGAGGACAGGCGGATCTTCAATAATCCACATTTACGAACACTCGTTGTCAGGTACAGAAAGACAATTTTAAAAAAGAAACTCGAAAGCTACTACCGTGTTCATATGCAGTAATGCACTCTTCTTCCTGTGAACTTTATTTTATATTTTCATTTCTAGACATTATCCTCGAGTGACAAATCACAGTTTAGTCCATTTGGCACTAAATGCATCCAGTTTGGAATATCTGGACGTGACTGGCACAGCAGTCACAAAGGATGGTGTTCGAATGTTCAAATCGCAAAAGGCCAATGTGAAGATCGTTTCATCATTCGATGAGACATAATCCCGTGAAACGTTAGCGGGCCCCACGGAAATATCTCAGACAAAAAGGAAAACAGGTAGAAAAGTTCAGGAAAATGAAAATTCTAGGGCGACGGAAGTCGGGGGTTCCTCGACGGTTCGCAGAGATCCGAATTATTTTCTGCGTTGAAAGCGCCGTCTGATGTTGGCTGCTTCGTGAATTCTCGGAATGACTTGGGAAGTAATTAGATTCTTCCAATATAATAAGAATAATAATCATAATGTTATTCAGAAGGATCCAGTTCTGTGCTTCCTGACGCGTCGAGCGCGCCTTGAATCACGAAACATCCTGTATACTATGCAACGGTTAATTTCACAAAAATTAAGTAGCCACGAACATTCGATATTACTTGGCTTGTTCGAGTATTCGATGAAATAAATTAAAGAAAGCGAGAAATAGAGGGAGGAAGTTAAGGGTAAAATTAATGAGAAGAAAATTAAAAAGAGAAGAAAATATGTGCCCGAAGGATGCTGCGATAAGGACCAAATCAGGTTCATTGTAAATACAAGATCTTACGCTTTATACGATTCTCTAGTATAAATGTAAGTTCTTGCAGGGCGAAGATATCCAGTAAGACTTTGAAAAAAAATTTCGTTACACTTTATTGTCGTCTTTCAAGCAATATTAATATATTCTCTTTGTTAGATACAAATAGGATGAAGAGAAAGACAGAATGGAAGGCGAGGGGAGGTGCAAAAATTATTCCTTTTTTAACAAGAGAAACGTAAAATTATCGCGCCACATAGCACAGTGTTATTTAAGTCAAATGCAACCACCTGAAGTTAGCCTGTCCATTTGTTTTCTATGATAGAACCATCTTCAGATAGTGCATTTGTACTGAATAATCCTGTATACTATACATGGTTATTCACGACAAACGCACGCATCATTAAAGAAATAAAAGTTAACATCATAACATTGCTAAGCTCAAGAATTTCACATTCTTTCATTTGTTTAACAAAAGCCACAATGCCTCGATTAACAGAATTGTTCAATCTTGTCCAACTATACTGGTGCGTTTTCCGTGAATAATCCTGTATACTTGGGTAATGTAATATATGTACAATAGTAGAATTGTACATAATATTATTACATTATCCTCACACAGTGTGTTTGCTGAGACATGATTGAGGGTAATGGCCGTCTATCCAAGGATCACTCCAAGACATTGTATTTTTATGCCAATAGAAAAAAAATGTAAAAGGAGCGAATTAAAGTGGAAGATTCTTTCGGTTCCTATATGGTTCACTTTGTACGACATGGATCGCATGATTCCATTTTAGAAATACGATAGCTGACATAATTGTGTCGAATCTTATTCAATTTAAGAAGATTGCCGTTGACAGTAAAATCATAATTGGTATCACAATTGTGATGTGTTTGAGCACTGAACACAGTTGAATTATTTGTATAGCGATACTGCCAACTGTCAACCCTACTACATGCTTTGTTCAATAAGTTTTGTATTAAATAAAAAAAATAAAGAATGTGTCTATTGTCACCTGAAAGTGGATCTAAGGAGTCACGCACGCTCTCAAAACCTGCAGTTTATAAGCGTACAAGATATGCAATAACTTTTGCGTGGCTGGACATATATTTTGCGGGAATTTAATATTTACTACGTGGATATTTCATACGCAAATATTACATTCACGCCATTTAAATCCCGTAAGGTATACAGTAGAGTATCGCCCTAAGCATGGTTGGTGGTTGGGATCAAAAAAGCGGTCGTGTGCGAACGTCCCCACCATCGAACGGAATAATATGAAGCGAGGAAAAAGTGAAGAAAGCGGATTATTCCACGCGCTGTCGTGGAAATAGATAACAGTGGTGGTCGATTGTCGTGGAAGCCCTGCGGTTAGGATGCTATTGTGCCAAGTGAGTCATGAACAGGAGTCTACTGTGTATTTGCGTGCTTTTGGCGCAAACACTACAGTCAGGGAAAATATTACGTATTTTGAGCGTTGATAACTTACGTGATTGCAAAATTTAAATACTTTTTTCATGACTGTTAGGATGTCATTTTTAGTTGGGAATAGACCCTGACGACATTAAATCACATGTTCCTCACGATAGTGCATTGTTCTCAGTTTTCTGATTTTTGTTTCCTTTGTTCATCGAATTAAAGGACACGAAATTATCTGCCAAAAATTTGCAAGCAATTTCGAGTCTATTAGTTGTCATCTTAATCATTTTCATTTTAAGATACTTCTTCAAAGATGATGTTGGCTCTCAAACGCAGCTTTCGTCCTTACAGTGGACCTGGAGTACGTTTTATTGCTATTTAAAATAATTATCATTAATATAACCTGAAAAAATTTGGTAATTTCCCGCCTGTTTTATAACAGCCAATCAGCTTTTCAACCTGGCACAACAAGAGTTTACAAAGGAAGACAAAACCTGAACCGTGCTATGAACGTCTTCGTGTTCCTGAAGGTCTGATGGAATCTTGCGATTTGAAAAATGGCATGCGCCTTGTTTGCGAATACAAACCTTCTTGCGTCACCACTGTTGGTTGTTTTCTGCCAGCTGGATCAATGTATGAAATGCCGGAAGAACGGGGTGCAGCTTTGTTCGTGGAACATCTTATTTTTCGGGTGATAATCCTATGCTGCACCATCTTACTCAACATTGTCAACAATGATTTTCATAAAATATATTTTGTACGTACTCAGAGAACAAGATGCAGAAAGCAGGAACAGTTGGAAATGGAACTCGAGAAAATTGGGGGAAAATTGGCTGCACTGGCTACAAGAGACATTTTTCTATTTTATGGAACATCGCCGTCTTGCAACACTGAGAAAATCATCGAACTTCTGGCAGACGTTGTTCTGAATGGTATCACGTGTAAGCTTATCAGTCTTTATCTTTATATGTGTCAAATTCACTGCATCTTCATAAATAAGGAATATCGTTGATCCAGGTGACGAGGATGTGATAAAGGAACGTTTTGTTATTTTGCGGGAACTTGCTGAAATGGAAACGGATTACGAACGAGTAATTATGGACTATCTGAAAGATGTTGCTTATCAGGGTACAGAATTATCAAAAAGTATCTATCCTGAAAGTTGCATCGTCAAGTAACGTTTAATAAATTGCACAATCAATTATACAATATTATCATGTATACACAGAAATCTTTTTCAACAGGAATTTGTGTGCAGAGCACGTAAACAATTTCCGTGAACGACTGTTTCAACCTTGTTTCATGACTATGGTGTCTACTGGTGGCACATCACTTTGTGAAATTCAAAAAATGGCAAGCAAATATTTCATAGGAGTAGAACAAGACAGTGAGCCAATACCAGGCGATTGTAGAATGAAGTATTTTGCACCAGGGTCACCATTCAGATACTCAGGTACACGTCATATTTTTGCCACTGTCAAAGTTAATTTTCGTAACAACATTTTTATTACAAACTTTTTACGTGATCAATATGCGTTATCAGGTTCTGAATTAAGGCTGCGAGATGACGACGAAAAATTTGCATCTGTCGCGATTGCAATCGAAGGACCAGGATATGCAAAATGCCAGGATCACTACACATTGACTGTAGCTAAAGAAATAATGGGATCCTGGGATATGAGTTACGGCACGTATTATTTATCGAAAACATCAAATGTCTCACTTGCCAATGAAGAAAATGGTTAACCTGTTAATCGTACAGGTGGCGCCAGTAATAATGCGCCATTTTTGGCAGTAGAAGCCTTCAAAACACATGTGTGTTACTCCTACAAATCATTCAATCTTGGATGGGGCTGTACTGGACTTTGGGGATGTTTTTTTATTTGTGATAAATATAACTTAGACGTTAGTACAATTGTTAATCATGTTTTTAACATGTTTTCATACGGTAATAACTCTGTATGTCAGTCTCTTATCATGGTCCTTGATGGAACAGAATATGATGTTACTGATTCAAAGCGAATGGAAGAGATTATGTACTACTATCACCAGGAAGGAAGTCGAACGTGCTGTCAATCAATGTCGAACTCAGGAATTGACAAGAATAACTAATTCAATTGACAGATTTTTTGACATTTCACTTTGTCTCTTCCGTCACGGTCGCTATGAGTCTCTTACTGACAGACTCGCAAAATATGAGGTATTTGATAGAATTTTTTGACAATTATTATCTGTCAACTGATTCATACATTTTTTTTTGCAGAATGTCACTGTAGACATGATTCGTAATGTCGCTAACGAATACGTATACGATCGATGCCCTGTAGTCATAGCCACTGGACCAATCGAAAATCTTCCTGACTATTGGCTAATAAGAGCTGCAATGTATTCGCTTCATTATTGACAGTGATGAATTAGAAATGAATATATCCCAGGAATGGAAGAAATTTGTGAGGTGAATAATGATTTTTCCCTAATATGATTTCCTGAACGTCATTGAGGAATTACTGCAAAATTTTATCAGAACAATGAGAAATACGAGCACGAATGGAATTTCCGGTACTATATGAAAAGTCTGATTATGACGTTTATTTTAAAGAACGGGGATTCCGCTTTCTCTACTTGTTACTCGATCGCTTCCGTTGACAACGCAGTTACGAACCATTCTGCGGTTTCAGTGTTTGCCAGGGAGGATATAAGTAACAAACCTTGATAAACTTTATCGTGTATATGTGATTCGCCATGAAACTGGACTCATTTTATGGTAGTCCGTTAAGACGTCGCGTGGCCTCCTTAATTATAATAACACAGTGTGAATTTATATGTGTTAATCATACGACGAGTTAATAAGTTTTTGTGAAAAAACGATTGTTTAATTGAATAAAAATCAACTGCTAAACAATATAAAAATACCAGGGTAAGTCACGTTGAGTAGGAAACGCGAATGTTTATTTATCAGTTATATTCAGAAGTACAGTCGTGTAAACAAAGAAATCTTTATGATTTGATAATTTACACATTACATTTATAATACGTCAATCACGTATCAAGCAGCAGCAATAAAATTTGTTCTTATCATTCAGGTAAATTATTAATCCTGTATTTGATTTGTCATCAGAGTGGGATTACGGAATAACGGATGATTAAGTGTATATATATTCAATGAAAATGGACTTTCTCTGCGTGATGGATTTTTGTTAATATATCAAAACAAATAGATATACTAATTATGTGTCTTATTCCACAGATTTTATATAATAATGGCTACGGAGAGCGCCAAATTTAACAGCCCTGCTGCTGCTCGTGACGAGAAAATAGAAGTGACTGAGAACATTATTGAAAAATCTAAAAGTGAAGAAATTCCACAGCCAGTAGTCGAACAACCCGTTATAAAGGATACCGTTTTGACAATCGACGCTACGGATAAAAGAAAATATGGCGGCCCAGCAAGACAACCAGTTTCCTATGCGGCAAAGAAAACAGTCGCACAGGGAATGATGGACGTTGCGTTAATTACTGCAAATGCGAATCAACTTCGTTACTTAATTGAATTTCAGAGACAAAGTCCGACATTTTTCGTCAGTGTTTTTCTCATAGCAGTCAGTTTACTGCTTCAGGTTTGTAATAAAATAATTCAAATTTCGAACAGAAATTTATTTACTTGTTTCCTTTTATTTTTAATCATTACTAAAATCTGGTTTATCGTTACTTTAGATTGCAGTGGGCGTAAGTTTAATTTTCAAAGGCCGTTTTGACATGAAGGGCGAATCGAAATTCGCACATGCGCGCAGAATAAATAATTATGTAGTAGCTGGTGTTTTTATGATAACAATAATTAATGTGTTCATCGCTTCTTTCAATATCAGTACACCGCCAGAAATAATTCCTGGGCCACCACCACCACCACCACCAATACCCGTACGTCCAATAACACCGCCGCCGATTGGCCTATTATAAGACTTCCTTCATCACTGAATAAAAAATCTATATTGCGCTCAAATGTTGTTATTCTTCCTTTTCTTGTATCCTTATTTATAAGCAATGTAATTTATTACAGAATTTAAAGGATCGATCGAGTTACTAAAATTCAACTGTGGTAGCCATATTGAAAAATTGCTTTATATATCTATATATGTGAACAGCGGATAGTGACGTTTTATACGCAGGGTGTTCGAAGTCAATTGAATACATATTTTTTTAAAGTACGTAATTCTTCCATAATGGAAAATGATAAATACAGGTGAAATAATAAATTGAAAGAATTTAATGATTTTCTTATTACAAATTTGAATACAGTAATGTGTATGTAATCGTGCTAAGAAAAAGTCACTAGATTTTGTCGCCGCCCCGTATGCTGGTTACTCGCTCACTGATGATAAAATAAACGTGTAGTAATAGCGCGCGAGGATGAAAATAACATTGAAACAGAGGACCTACGCCATTCGAGAGTAAAACGAAAGTGTAAGTCGCCATTGCCGCGAGGAACGTTTATTGCGAACTTCACTCCGTGAAAAATATTGACAACGGATAACGGTCGATAAATCCGCATCATAATGGCTAAAGGAAAAGGTACATTTTCTTTGCTATTATAAGTATCCATTTTAAGTTTGCGTATAGTTTCTCACTACGTCTTTTTTTTGCTCTTATGTAAATAATTAGAGTGTAGTCATAAGCAGATATATTTTAGTTCTGATTGGTGATGTTGATTGATTGACGATTATTTTTAGGTGGTAGTGGTGGTGGTGGAAAAGGTGGAGATGTGAGTTGTAGAATAAGATGTTTTATTGCTGTTGTTGTAGTTATTTTCAAAAAGTTCATCAAAGATCATTTAATTTATTCTTTTGCGTCTTCCTATAATCCACTTTTCCTTACCATCGTGAGATATAACACAGGCAAATGAGATATTATGAAAAACAACTTACAGAAAAAAGCTACAGGTGCCGCCAGCGGCGCTAACCCCACTGCCAGTTCCGGTGGTAAACCAACTGAAGTGAAATCTGATGGAAATGCAGGAAAGAAGGGTGGAAAAAAAGGTGCGTAATAAATAATACATTCTGCACTTGTATTTTGCTAGCAATTAATGACAGACCTTCACTTAAGAATATGTTACATTATCATTGCAGGCGGAAAGAAATGATATGTACTCGCTGGCAAATTTCAACATAGAGTAATAAGGGCGCGAAAAATATTTTTAAATATTACAATTTCCTTTGCCACATTGAAAATCTTATTAGTCGCGCGCAAATTCATCGAGTATAATGACCAATCATCCAATTCTTATACAATTGTTAAATACGTGTTTGATTAAAGCAGAAAAATTGTGCTTATAGCATAAAATTGTACGGGTTTCTTTTTCTTGTCATTTTGTTAAGATTTTCAAAATATCATTAAGTTTACGTATATTACGGCGAAACACAGTATAGTAATTAAAAATAAAGATTAAATTTTTCTTAAAAAAAAAAATTTCATGTCAATATATACTGATTAGCATTTTAAACAAGTTCAGCGTCTTCATTAAAAAGGAAACACGTCATATTTAACAATTATTCGCAATTTCATATTGACAGTCATTTTTTGTAGCAATTTCAAATAAAATCTACAATTGAATTTATCAACTAATCTTTCAAAAATGTTTCCTCTTAAGTCTATACAACGTTACATATGCTGATGTACGCACAAGTGTCGAATTTTCCTATAATCATATATGATATTTACAATAAAAATAATCACATCATTCGATTGCATCCCGATAACACATTATCGCACACCGGAAGCTTGCGTACTTGCTGCCGGCGTATTTCCGGACGTAACACTGTTGGTACCGCGCATGTCAAACGCGGATATAACAGCGTTGACAGCGACAGTCAAAACCATCAACGTCAAACAAATGTTGTTCCATATGTTGGCTTTCCGTTGATCTTGTTGCTTGTTTATATTCAATGAGGACCCCAGCAGGACGCAAATAATGCCTTGGATCAACTGGTGGAGTTATTGGATAACGGAAACAAAAATAAAACAAAAAATAATAAATGAGAGCGTCAACAAAAGATAATTAACGAAATGAATTACACAGTGATTATAAAATGAACAGTAACAATGATTCACTGTCTGAAAATAATGATGAATATAAAGTAACAAAATAATGGGGAAATCTGGACTCTTCATGGACAGTGTGAGGTTATAAGGATCTGGAAATGTTGAGATGGGATAATTTTGGTACAGCAGGATCAAAGCCGAAAGTCATTTTAACGACGTCGCAAAAGGTGGCGCCAGTGGCGACTGCCAGAGCGGCGTGATTGGCCAATTGTATTTGTCGAACAGTCTCGATCCGTTTGAGGTCCAGTATCATCAGGAACACACCCAAGATGACTCCCAGAATCTTATCTCGTAATCATTGATGATATATGGATTATATTTTTTTAATGACTCGGAATGCAAACGGCCCGATCGTACGACTCGATTGGAATTTCTGTTTTATCGGTTACGTTTCCTCCGTTCTCTCCATCCTGTGTGTTAGCAGCTGGAGAGGCTGATTACTGTGCTCCATACCGAAACCGGAAACCAGCACGTTCACCAGACTGATCAGAAAGACACCGACGAGTATCAGATCATTTAATATCAAAGCAGCCCGATGATCCCTCTCGCGATTGATGTCTAATCCACCGATGATAAGATAGAGTATACCCACGACGGCCTGCGCAACGATCTTTCTCTAATTCCCGGCTGAGAAATGATTGGCGTCTGTGTCTGCGAATTGATCCAATTGCACCGAACTTCCGGTAATGCACGTACATTTGTCAAATTCTCATCTGGATTTGAACGAATTATTTCATCATTTAATTTTGTCTCAACAGATTCTAAGCCTGTGCAATCGTATCGGAGGATAACAAGGCTGCCAATCCCGTCGGATCGAAGGCAGCGATCAGAAGATTGTCCAAGAAGACGACGAAGCTTAGCGCCACTCTTAATCGGCCGATCCACTCTACGGAAATTGCGTACTTGGCGTCCTCCATCCTGCAGTCTCGCATTAGGTTTAGCGAGAGAGACAGTAATCCCGACAGGATCTAACCTCCAAAAAAGTATAATCACTCTTTCTTTTCTTTTATATTATTCCATACGTTTTTGACAGATTGAGCATTTCGAGTCGACAATTGGACCAATTGCAATCCGATCATGAACTGACTAACAAAAACTATCGTACTTCAAGATCATAACTCAGTTTTTGATTTAATTGGTGCATCTTGATTGGTTTGCTTTACATACACTGTATGATAATTAATATGTATAAAATGATACCTGCAATCCGATGGAGACGCAAATCAGCGACAGCATCAAAATATAAAATTCATGTTGAGTTCCAACCTGTAAAAAAATATTGGTATGTATAATTATATATATATTTTTTAAATTTGTTATCAATGCCTAAACGCATATCATAAAATCATTTCAATCAGAATTCTTAAACAGCATTACACTTTGAATAGCAGCCGACATAAATTTCTCTTGTGACTTAATGACAAATCATTGTATTGCATGATCCGACTATTGCGTATATCGTGTCTTTGTTGTCGGTTCTTTTTTTTTCCTTTTATTTCCTTGAAAATAATCATTAATCGCAAAACGACACAAGAGGCGCAGATTTTCACCTACGCTCGAGTAATTTCTACGCTCGAAGAGATTCGACGCGCTGCGTTGTAAAATGAGAAAAACAAATTGCAAATTAATTATTGCCAATATCGATAATTCATATCGAACGATTAATCTTACCTGCAATATGTATTTTAGCTGGGATGCGTTGGCAGTGAGGAGGGCAATGTCCAGCATACCCTGTGCAATTGTTTTCTTCGTTGCATAACGATTTGCATCGAGGGATTTGACCTTTGAAGAAAGAGAGAAAGAAAAAAGATAAATTTCACAATCAACGATTGCATCAAGAAGGACAAAACTTTTATGTAAGAAGTATCAGAGATTTACTATAGTCTCAGCTATGTCTAGTATGGTCATATTTTCTTTTATTTAGTATTTATCTGCATTCACAAACAATTTCCAGATTCGTATGCACGAGTAAATAAATAATGAAGCAGTAAACAGGCGTTTCGTTCTCGACAGCAGAAGCAAGGTAACACGACTGATTCAATAAGTGAATTGCGCTGACTTAAGCAATGCATTATGGGTGGGACGTAAAAAACAAAAGTGAAAAGGACACAAAGAAACTTGGAATGACGTCATCTCGTGAGGTGATTCTACGCTTTCATTCATTTTGTACGCCATTTCTTGTTTTTCAGTGACGCTGTGTACAGACACACAATCAAACCGGATCCGAAGTCAAACAGGTCTGGCGATGCTGTCATTGAGTCATGATGCGTTTAATATTATCAATGATCTTCATCTTTAAGCAATTGGCTTAACCTTACCAAATTGTAGTCCGATGCACAGTGATTGTGAGTCATAAGGTTGAATTATGTAGTTTGATGATTTGACTTGAGTAAAAACATCAACGGACAATGACAATGATAAAGAATTAAAAAAATAATTATCTGAGTATCCTTGATGGAAAATATTTTCATACTGGGAAGACAATAAAAATGGAATAAATAAAAAAGTTGATAACCAAGCATTCAATTATTATCTTAGTCTCTTATCCGTTTTGATATCGAATTAATAGTAGAAAAATATTGTTAAATATGTCGAATCGTAAAGAAGGCGATTAAGTGATATAGCTTGACTTTGCCTGAGTCATATTGGGTATCCATATTTTTATAAAGATTTAACCAAGTCCTTTGTTCAACGTGTAGATCGATATCTCAATTCCTTTATACGCTGGAAAAATCTTTTATTCTTACAATGTCGATGATGGTTCTCAAGCTGATGTCGGCCTTGTCTTGCTTTTTATTCTTTTCGGATTCAGGACTTTCCGTGAGACGCTCCTTACTTCCTGAAGTAGCCTCGTTGTTCGCGACTGCAATATTTTCTACGGCATTCTCGAAACTTTGCGAGTTTCGATTTTCCACGATCGATACATTGGATCTTTGGGACTTTCGATTATCCTGCTTGTCACTGGTCGTAGATTCGACAACTGCGATTTCATTTTCTAGGTTAAAATTGTCTTGAACGTCCTCTGTCCTCGTTGCCGGCGCTTCCGAATTTTCACGCGAAATTCTCGCGTTAGAAAATTCCATTATTTCCGGTTCGTTTCTAGAACGTTCCTCGTTCCGACTAGACGACGGTCCGTGAATCGGTTGGGACGGTTTTGATTTTTCTAACGGATCCTCGTATATCTCATCGAAATCATCCCCGCTCGATGCCAGTTTGCCAAATTGTGACGGTTTTAAATTATTTTCAATAACCACTTTCGAACGCGACATGATTCACTGTGACGTAATTGTCCAATTAAATATTCAGTTACTCGTTCCGATGTTTTTTTTTGTAAAAAACTACCAAAGATCTTCACTATCATCCATTTATCGAATTGGACAAAAGAAAACCTCAACGTTTATTTATGTACGAGAGAAAAATATTTCAATTAGCTAATCCCGGTTCCGGAGCGGCTGTCGCTCCTGCACCCGTTCCTTGTCGACTGATTGGTTGGATCAACAACCCACGCGACGATTTGCTACCGTCGCAGGATTCGAAATCGCCGCTCAACCTCTGCTGCCCTCTTTTTTTTCCATTTGTATCTTCGCGCTTCTTTCGCTTGTATCTAAGCTTTCTATTGTTGCGATATTACCGCACTATAGCTCGATTAGCTTGAGCTAAACATTGTGATTTAGCGATAGCTGTCAATTATTTGATTAGATAATAGCAGCACGGTAGACTGGTGAGAAAATAAGAATATGACAATTGCCTTCGTCAATTAATCAATAATTTACACGAATATAATCGATCCTTCCAACTGCCACGCTCTATTGAACGAAGAATGTCAACGGATAAATGTGGGATTCCTGAATAATAAAACTTTCACAAAATCTCGTTCGTTATTGCATAATTTATTCTTTCTTCGATAATGATTTAATAGGAAATAACGTGGTTTTGTCACATCATTATAAATTCCTCGTGTAATAATTGCACAATGCCTGAAGAGACGCAAGGAAGTTCGATTATTTTAAGCAAATCACTTCCTGCCAAATTCAACGTGATTTGCAATTAAGCACCTTAACCCTCGACTTGCACAAATAGTTTTTAAATCTAGATTCAAAAAAAAGGACACCGATGATGAAAACAGTTTAATTTGTCCTTCGAGTGCTTCCTGTTTAATTAAACGAAGGATCATTATTCGTTTACGAACCTTTAAAATCCGTACGTAGTAAAGAACATGTCGATTAGCGTTTTACAGCATCAACATAAAATAATAACATGAAACAAACGAAACTTAATGTCCTGTGCAAAGTACATGGTATAGTAGAATGTTAAAAATATGATAAGCAATAGGTTAAACGTCTTATGGACACTGTAGGAAACAATACAAAAATAAATCATAATGAGAATTTTATTCTTTCTACAAGTCATTCATTCTATGGTACAAATTCTACTTTATGGTTAACCTACAATATTTGACTTCCTGGTCGTTTATCGGTGCCCAACAATAATTGCATACTCGGTGTAAACGAATCTTTAACTATTAATCATGCAACGTAACACGTTTCAACTACAGTTATCTTACATAAAGCGTATATGGATCTATAACTATTGCATGGACATCTTTGACCCTGGCATAGAACACAGAGTTCACCTAGATACGTATATGGGAAATGACGCAGGATATCGACTAAACGCGACATGAAGGAACTCGGAAATATTTTCTATACATTTCCTGTGATTCGATCAATAACGATAAAGGAATTAAATAAAGAAAGGTGACTGTCTGTGTAAGTAGGAATAAAACAAAAGAAAATCAAAGTATGACTAAGTGAAGTTGTTAGTCAATTTAAAAGACGAAATCTGTCTATTGTAACGAAAGTTTACTTACCCCAGATATATTTCCATTTTCAGCATTCATCGGTGACACAGTAGTGGTAGCCATGACGGCAATTATTTCAATAACTCGTAAACGAGTGAAAATGAAATATAACCAATTGTGAGTCTATTTCGAAAATCCGCCCGGGCACGACCGACCGAACGTCCACGAAACCAGATAACGAATTACAATAACGAAAACAATCGTAACCGACAAGTATCACTCGCGTCAATATAATCGGGCAGTCACCAACTGATAAACTTTCAATAATGATTTATCTTGCAGGTATATCCTTATGTTTAATGCCGAGGCGTACTGGATCACGAATCGTGGGAAAAAGCCCGCGATCTTTCGATTCTGCTGATTTATTTACCGTGGCATAGTGCTACGGCTGTCCCCTCGTTCCATTGGTCAGTTCACTCGAGAGCGAATACTCAATAGAACTTGATAACTTTCACTAACACCTTCCTAGATGGAAACTGGCAGCTGGAGGAAACAACCATCAAACCAATAACCATCCCAGGATGTCACCAACTGCTGGCAGGATCGAATGTTGTGCACAGGAATAGTCATGGCAACGGAACAAACCACCCGGTATAACCAATTTCTTGGTTAGGAATTGACAGCTGGTAACTGTCGTTCGCCAGGATCATCACAGATGTCCTGTTGTCGCTGGATGATCGAAACTGGTGTTTCGTTACAACCGAACAACTCGTGCGGCACTGATAGCATCTCGTAAACTTTCTTCAGACTCTCAGGTATCATTAACGTCAATTGACGTTGTTTCATCATCGTTAAAAGTAACAGTTTAAACATCCTGATTAATGATAGAGGAAAATAAACGTAGTCGGCATTATTTGAAGCACTATACAATTCTTTCTGTTGTTGCCTTAAAAATTTCTATGTAATTGTTGCTTATTATTATCAAGCCCGACAATGAATTTTCAGTTCTTCAGCTTCACTGTCGTATTTTATCATTTGCTTAGGTATTATAGTATCTTTTATGATAACCCGATTGAAATAACATACTGCAAATATCCGATATACATATATGTATACGCATTTCGTGGATATTTTTACAAATCAATGGATACACTCTTTCATACGAATGACCATTCTAAAACATCTTTTTATTTATATTTTCTAATTGCGTTACAGAGCCAACACTGCATCGATTATTTTCACTAGAGAAACGAATGGTAAACCGCGAATGTCTCATGAAATCGTACATTTTACTTTTTCCTTAAACTTCGAGTCCGCGATATTTTATATTCAGTACTACAATATTACTTGACAGACTATAATGACGTTTACTTAGATCATACATGACGCTTCACTTATTTCAACATCTTTAACTGCCTTTTTGATTTCGCACTTTTCCACCTTCTTAATCAAAACAACGTTGGACACGACAGATGGACGCTTGGTTGGCAGCGCCATATCGGAAATGATTTGTCAAAGGTTTTCAATGATAATCACTTTGAATAATCATTTCGATCATCGTGGACGAGGCAGTCGCGGTATATAATATTTCGAAATTGATTGCAGTGTTTCTCAATAAAGTTCATTCAACTCCGACACACTTGAGCGCGCTTCGACCGAGTCTCTTATTTCCGTTTATGCGCGAACGAAATAAAAATATCCTTAAAGACGTAATGAAAAGAAATTTGACTTTTTTTCTCTGGTCACCGTCCCGATTCTTACAGTTTTTATGCACTTAGAGACATTGATGATCGAGCGATGACGTTTTTTTCTTTTTTTATACTTAATCATAAATTATATAGGTTAAAAATTGTGTCTTCTTGTTGTAGTGCTTAAGAGTGGGGATTTACTTTACATAGTAGGTACACTGACTCAAGGAGGTATAAGTAGTCGATAAAAAACAAGAAAAATAAAATGAACTGAATAACAATTAATGAAACTCGCAACGGCATATGATTTTTTACAGGATATCTATGAACTCCAGATGCAAAGGACTCGATAATCTTTAGATTCAAAACGCAAAGGAATCCTTAGAATAATACAATAGAGGCAGAGAAAAGTTGCTTGGTTTTTGGATAGTTGCCATATGACAATTGGTTGAATTTGCAAAATCATCGAAAACGAAAGAACCTTTGCGCGATAATAACTGATTTCGTTAATCCTAATGCATTGTCGGGAAAATAATGAAAAGATGAGGTGAGTCAATTTTTTTAACGAAATACTAATTGTACTTATGCACAGTCGGGGACAGATGCAGCCTGGTCAACGATAATAAAAAAAAAACTATCGAAAAAGTCTAACTTTCTAAAATCTGCAACGAGGTAACGGGATTGCTTTTGGAAAAACATTTAATTTGGCTTTTCTCAAAACGTTTTCTCGCCGATTATCATTATTACTTTGTCACAGCGAGAAGAAAGTCTTAACTAATCGTAGGCCGTTAACTCGGGGGTCACAAAGAAAATGCAAGAACGAAAAAGAATATCTTTTGAGTGTATGCGTTTCGCTTAAATTATATAATAAATTGCCAAGTAGCGCCGTGTAATTCGGTTGCAGCATAGGAAGAAGTAGTATTCCGCGATGCTTCAGGTATAAATAAAGGCAATCGTAAGATTGCGTATCTCGTTTCCTTCTACGCCACGAGGATGCGCTGGTTACTTCAGCGACCACAGCGCCAAGTACGGCAAGAGTGATAAAAAAAAATGGTCAGCCTATCTGCGTGTCAGGAGAACTGTCGTTCATCTTGTGCCTTTTTGTAGGGTTTCTTTTTAACCCGATGAGGATTTGACTATTCCTTTTTACTCATTTCCTTTACTTTTCTTTGCCGTTGTCAAAGACCAAGCAATGAATTATTCAATTGACGTTGAGTTGGTTGATTGGTTGGTTTCCAGTGGACTCTGCCAATAATGGGCCTGCATCGAGAGTCATTGATTGTTGCTGGGTTTTAATGGCGTCTTGCAATGTATCGCGTCTGGGAATCGCTCGTGGTAACGTTCCAGTCTTAAGTATTTCACAGTCACCAAGCTGCCTGTAAGATAAAATAAAGCCACAGTTTAGAATCTAAACCGTTACAATGCTCATAGCAAGAGTGAAGAGAAAAGTATCAAATTTCCATAACTTACTGTCAAACCACCATCCATGAAGAGATCTGTAGGCCTTTCCGGCATCTTCCTGAGACATGCACTTCATGTAAACGCATCCTTCCCGGCTGCCACGATCCACTCTGATATGAAGAATCTTCACTCGGTCACCACACTTCTCTAGTATGGCGTCCTGGACCTTAGTCTCCCAATCTTCTTCGAACTCACTATTATGATAATTCCACCGGTATTGAAATTAATCGTCCAGTTGAATACCAACGAATACGAATGAGTTTGGTACATTAATGTTACTCACACGTCAGGGTCGAACATATGTCGAATCTTGAGGCACGGAGTCGGTGAACACGTTAGACTATTGACAGAACCTTCCATCGTTTCAAAAGCCTGTCCTTGCCAGACTTTTGACTTTTTATTTGCGCATTGTGATACCTGCGAGTTGGAGACGTTGAGGTTGTTGCTTGGCAGCCAACGCCACACGTGAAACTCCTCGCCAGCTACTTGTTGCACTTCTCTTCTCACACTGGAATCACAAGTTTAATTATTTGCGACTTTTTTTTATAGATGAATTTAGTTATGGTTGTTTTCCTACCGAGATTCATTCTCGTCCAAAAATGTAACAGCCTTTTCCCAAATACTGGCCATCTTCTTACGATCCTTGGGCGGTATCAGTTCGTCCCGCACATGATTGATAGCCAAGTACGTTTCCTGGGTGCCACCAGGACTCGACGTTACGGTGTTGTGATGGTGAGCCTCGATCATGCCAATGATGTCGCTCACCAACTGAAAGACTTCCTTTTCCGAGCGCTTCTTGTATCTCAGGTACCAGAGGACAGATTTGTGCGTGCAAATAACTGCCAGGACGCCTAAGAACATATTTTTCTTTGTCACGTGACACCAATAAAATTGAGAGCCAATGACGTAAGCTCAATTCAGTTAGTTGATTTGTTACAGCTAAATAAAATCAACTTAAAAAATTGTACAGAAGGTGTCAAATTAATTTACTGCAACAATCATATACATAATAAGGAGAACATGTTGCTCAGCCCTAGCTAAGCGGCCAGTAATGAGTCAGTGAGAAATTTACCGATGGCGACGATGAGCAGTGATGACAAAAGTGTGTAGATTTTGTTCTTGATGAAGCACTGCATCGGGAGCTCAGGATTTGGTATTATCATACCGATATTTCCATCAACTCGCGACAGCACGACCTTCTCCTGGAAATTTATTAGTAAGTTATTCGACAATCTTTTTGTTACTTATTAAAACAAATGATTAAAACTCACCATCGAATCTAAGACCTGAACAGGACCTTCCTCGTTCACCTCGATAAGGGATATCCCCCATTTGGGGTTGTTCATGGTAAGAACTTGAGCGTTGTTTAGGTCATTTTCAATTTGAAATCTTGACTAAAATAATACAAATATTATTAATTATAAATTTCATAAGGGTATTAAAATAACTTTACCACTTTGCTGGTGAACATTTTGATAATCATTTTGTTCGTTAGATATGGCACTTCGTCGCTATTCTTGCAAGCAGCCTCTATAGCCTTTTTTGTTAAAATTGGTTGAAGTTTCTTAAGCAGGTCCAAAACGTCTTCTAGGTTTTCTTGTAGAACACAGTTGACACCGGGTCTGGAGTGGTTAGGGTCGTCCGACAGGCACAGAGGCACGTTGCTGTCTATAAATTGCAAATGCATTCTACAGTTAATTGGACAGTCTGTAATTTCTTATTCAATTTCATGTTAAGTTTTTCCAATGCCAAATCTACAGTTTAACTCAATATCTGTGTTCGAACAGTGAGACTCAACATGTTTTATTCATTTGACAACAATTAGTATATTCTATTCAATTGTAATATTTTAATCACGATGACTTGTAGCTCGACATTTGTATAATAACGAAGAAATAAGAATGAAAAAGTATAAAACAATACAGGGTACCATTTTTATCTAAGCGGAAGTAAAAAAACGTGAACGCAAGGAAAAGGAAATGAAAATGCTCAGACCGATATCTCCACAATGTATAACATTTATTGTTCACATTTAGAAAAGAAATACATTGATGATAGGTAACCTAACGATTATATATCTCCTATCGAGTTGTATTAAAAGAAAAGTTTTCAGTACCCTGAACCCCGGTTAGTGTTAGGGAATTATTAAAAATAGAAAGATTATACTGTGTAATAGATCGTCATTAAGCCAAGAGTTTCACTTTTCATTTTCCAAAATGATAATTTAACTCGGCTTAATTCAATGAAAAGTCTAAGGTTATTTTGATCAGCCATATCCAATTACGGAAAGTTCATAAAAGAGAAGTTCTGTATATCAGATAAATATCACTACATATTTTATTATTAGCCACGCGATTCTTGCCATTAGAAAAGTTCATAAGATATTATTATCTGTGTTTTGTATTAGATAGTATTTTAATAGTGTAAGAGGAACAGTCATGACACGCTATACACAGTTTTAAAATTGTGACAGAACAAAAGAGGGAAAGAGAGATAAAGACGTTAATAAACTGTAGTTAAAAGATTTTCCATTATTATTTCTACGTATGTGACATTTATACGTGCATACTTCCCCTCCATTAAGTAATTTGGTGGTGGATTGTGCTTTAACCGGAATACCTACCCGGAGAAATTGCTGGCATCTCTTCAGTTTTGCTACCGAGACCAAGGTACATTATCGCCAGTAAGCCAAAGAAGAGAGCCAGGACAACCACCAGGACCATGGACACCATATTTTGATTATTCTTCGCCTCTTTGGTCTCCGTTGAAGATTTGAACGTCCTTACAATGTCCCTTGGCTTTTCAGTGGCTGCTGTTGCATACCTTGAGCTCAACAAGGGTTGTCTAAATAATTTAATTATTATTTAGTATGGTGTCTATTATAGAAATCTGTCAAATGTTAAATTCTACGAACCTTGTATTGGACGTCGTGTATGAGGATCTCAATGCTGAGAAATGACCATTTGAGTCAGTTTCCTTAACTTCATTTAAAACTGGAGATGGTGTGTGTCCAATAATCGAACCTAGAATAAATACGATTTTATTTTGTCATACTTAACAAATGTGATATTGCGAAAGAATAATTTGTTTTTTAATTTTTGGAATTGAAAAAGCATATTTCTGCTTTATTAGTGGTGGTAGGAAAATATAAACGTCAAAGAATATGTGATGAAAAATTTTGTAAATACTTGAAAAACATATATTTATTACTGAAATACTCACTTGTTAAAGATGATCTTGATACTGAAGGAAGATTTGCAGTGGAACGAAGACTGAGCCTTCTTGTAAACTCAGATAAATAAGGAGTCTCAAAATTAGACAAAGGATTATCCCTTTTAGAATCTTCTCGTATATAAAGATCTTCCTTCATAGGTTGTATAGGCGAAATATTAGGTTTAAATGGTGGGGCAACATATTTATCATCTACAGTAGTGCGAACATGAGGTTGTGCTCTCCATTCATAAGGATCAGCAGGGGCACGCTCTTGCATTTTAGAATCATATTGCTTTCCATGATCTAATCCAAACTTGCTAAGAGTATATGTTTTCTCTCCCTCCTGAGCAATGTCAGAATCAGATCCAGTTTCCAAACCATCAGTGGCACTTAGCTTATACGATCTTGATATTTTTTTCTGTATACTCTTTGTGATGGATTTACTAGTTAGATCAGGAGAGGCACGGTCATAATCTGAAGCTAATGAAGTCTGGTTATCAGAGTTTCTTGATGGTGACCTCACAGGACGTTTAACTGGACTCCTTGGCACTGTCATTGTAATCGGAGCAGCTGGTGCTGAAGGAGGTGGAGGCATTGGATTTGCCAATGTTTTTCTTCTATTCGAGCCTGTCTGTTTTTTTGTGGGAATTGTATTGGATGGTGCATCATCATCAGTATCATCGCTGCTGTACCTATGGAATTTTAAAGAAAATATAAATACACAATTTTCCCACTAAATAAATATCAACAAAACTTCAACATTCATAAATAGTATAATCGATATAATGATTCTCTGAATTATGTCTCTAAAAATAAAGATAAACGGTACTGCATGTTAAAAAAACTTGTAAATATCAAATAACAAGTTCAATAGCAATTGTAATATTACCTAGCAGCAAGTGAATGCCGCGACCCAGTACCGCCGCGTGTCTCGATAAGATTCTTCAACTTCTTCACGAGGATCTTCCTTGTGGTCTGGGTGACGGGGCCGACAGGATATCCGTATTCGGCAAGCTTGCTCCGCAGTTCCGAATCACTTAATATTTCCACGGACATTTTGTTATGATTTTATCTTAATTCACAGCCGTTCTAATAAAAACGGTCAACCAGACGCTCCCAACTGCAAGTGTTCAGATTCCTTTTCCAATTCTGTACGTACCAGAAATCAACATGAAGAGCGACGCGGTTATCGCACTACGACCTGTTATTAAGAATTACACCAGACTATAGCAAAGCACTCGTTTCCACGATTTTCGCGTCCTGGCGTAACCGCCGCGCTGCGTGTGCGAGCACGCAGATTTATTACTATTATTCACACGAACGATTCCGCGCAGTCGCTTCGACGATACCTAATCGCTCACGCCACGCACTAGTCTTTACCAATATTCGGCTCCTTCCATTAGAGCCAAAAAATGGCGCACTTTTCTAACGGCCGTTGAGACGCGTCTGTTTTGCAAATGTTACATTTCCATTGAGCGACCGTATACTGGTTAAATTGAAGCAGCCAATTGGTCGATTGGTACACTAATGGAAATAACTTTAAGCTATGTATACATGAACGATGAAATATGTAATAAATCATTAGAAGTAAAATTCCACTAGAATGCTTCAACCACGAAGTTGTTTCTATAATTGTAGTATCATAATGGATGAAGGAATTACTGATTAAGTCGGAGTTAAATAGACTGTAAAAACCTGCCATGGATGCTGCGTACAATGGTTTAGCTTACACCTTTCACATTTTAGATTAGACTATCTCTCACATTTTATTCCCACAAGAGGCGGCGCGACGAATAAACCTTAATACTTGATACTTAAGACTTAATAAGGATAAACCTTAATACGATCGTGTCGTGTTGTGTCATACAAAGATTTATCCTATTGTTTTTCACCGGGTCCAAAGTTTTATAATGACAGTTGGAGCCAGATGTGTAATTTCGTGATTTTTCACTATAACAAAAATATCCCTAGCAAAATTTCATTGCTAATCAGGCTTGCCTCCGCCAACCTGTCAAAAGGCAGCAAAATGGCTATCTACTGGGCGGTCAGGGATTAGATTTCTAAGATGTCCTAATTCAATGAAGAGTATATTACGATTAAAATAATTGAGTCTGATCTACGAGAGAAGAGAATTTCACAAGGAAGTTGAAACAATTGTGATCTGTTTCGTTCTTGCAAATACTATAGAAATGGCTCTTAAAAAGGTCAAGGGTAACTTTGAGCGAATGTTTGACAAGAACCTAACGGATTTGGTGCGTGGTATCCGAAATAATAAGGAGAACGAAGTAGGTACCATGTAGTTTATTTTATATGATTCATTCCAAGAAATATTGGGTTCATTTCTCTTGGTACATAACCTATTATCTCACAGTACTTCACCAGCTGTCTTCTTTTAAAATAATCTGAAACAACTTATTTTTACAGGCAAAATATATTGCACAATGTATGGAAGAGATAAAGCAAGAACTTCGTCAGGACAATGTTGCTGTCAAGGCAAACGCAGTAGCCAAGCTCACATATGTATGTAATGCGTATTCCTTAATCCTTTTCATTACATGTATTATTACTCTGTATTTATGTCTTTAGCTCCAGATGCTGGGATATGATATAAGCTGGGCTGGCTTCAATGTAATTGAGGTCATGTCTTCAGCAAAATTCACTTATAAGCGCATTGGATATTTAGCTGCAAGTCAGGGTTTTCATGCAGACACTGAAGTAAGCATTTTTACCAATTAAAAAATAATATTTAGAATGGACTGAGAGTTGATCAATGACCTGATGAACTTTCTATGAATATATTATTTGATTGATAGAACTGAGAGTGTGAACTATGGAATTGCTAGATATTTCACTTATATGTCAATTTCATCTTTTAGCTCCTTATGCTGACCACAAACATGATTCGCAAGGATCTGAACAGTCAAAACCAATATGATGCAGGGTTAGCATTAAGTGGTTTGTCCTGTTTCATAAGTACAGATTTAGCTCGTGACTTAGTCAATGATATAATGACATTATTGACATCAACAAAACCATACTTACGAAAAAAAGCAGTACTAATGATGTACAAAGTATTCTTGCGCTTTCCTGAGGCACTGAGACCTGCATTTCCCAGGTTAAAGGAAAAACTGGAGGATCCAGACAGTGGTGTCCAGTCAGCTGCTGTGAATGTTGTTTGTGAATTGGCTAGAAAAAATCCTAAGAATTATTTGAGCCTGGCACCTGTCTTTTTCAAGCTAATGACAACCTCAACAAACAACTGGATGCTTATCAAGATCATCAAATTAGTAAGTTTTTTTTCCTACTTCCTAATGTTTAGCTTATTTGTTTCTTTTGAAAATACGGATTTCACATCAAGAGACTGAGAAAAAACAAGAAAAAATGATATTCATCTTGTTTCACGCGTTCAGTTTGCCACCATAACGCTGATCGAGCCAAAAATGGGTCGACGTCTTACTCAACCACTTATAGATTTGATATCAAGGTTCTCCATTACCGATTACGCTGAATTATCGCGCGTAGTGTATTAATTTGCTGAATATTTAGTGCTAGTAAATGTGGTAGGTTTAATTGATCAATATATATCTGTAATATAATACGCGATATTGAGCACAGCTCTAATGTTGCAATTACAATTTTAATCACAAGTGCAGATTGTCCGTTTTTCCTTAGCATGATGTATGTTTATATATTTTTACTATAGTACTTAAAAGGCACTATATGATGTTTTCAGTTTGGCGCATTGACACCCTTAGAACCTAGGCTTGGCAAAAAATTAATAGAACCCCTTACCAATCTCATACACAGGTATTTAATTGTATAATTGTAATTGATCTATTAACATTATTAATAATAGCCGAGCAGTAGCATCATTAAGAGAACAGAGATTGTATAACTTATAAGAATACTAAATTGATCCTAGTATTTTTGTTTAATTGCTATCATGCTCCTGCTATCGGTAATCAGTATATTAGATTGATTAAGAAATAGACATTAGTTGTGAAACGAACTTCTATATATTGCAGCACGTCAGCTATGTCACTACTTTACGAGTGCATAAATACAGTGATCGCAGTATTGATTTCAATATCATCTGGAATGCCAAACCATTCAGACTCGATACAGCTATGTGTACAGAAATTGCGAATTCTCATAGAAGACTCCGATCAGAATTTGAAGTATTTAGGGCTGCTGGCTATGTCTAAGATTCTGAAAACACATCCAAAGAGCGTACAGGCACATAAGGATCTAATAATGCAGTGTCTCGACGATAAAGACGAGAGTATAAGACTGCGCGCTCTGGACCTCCTCTATGGAATGGTATCCAAGAAGAACTTGATGGAAATTGTGCGAAAGCTTATGGTTCATATGGATAAGGCTGAAGGAACTACGTACAGGGATGAATTGCTCTCAAAGATTATTCAGATTTGTTCGCAGAACAATTATCAATTCATTACATACTTTGAGTGGTATGTGTTTTTCTTTTAATTAGAATTTTTCAAATAATGATTCCTCTTCAAATTCTTCATTTACCGTTTTAAGGTACATATCTGTGCTGGTTGAGCTCACACGAATGGAAGGTACCAAGCACGGGCAGCTTGTGGCTACTCAATTGTTAGACGTTGCGATTCGTGTACAGGCTATTAGAAAGTACGCTGTTCAACAATGTGCCTTATTATTGGATAATGCACACCTACTCATCGGTGGACAACCTAGAGCTACTATGTCTGAAGTACTTTATGCTGCGGCTTGGATATGTGGTGAATTTTCCAGGTAACTTTAAATTGTTAAGTATTTTCCATGATTTATATAGATACTTGAGGCAGGGTTTTTCAATCCACAGTGAGCTTGAGGATCCCTTGGCTATTTTACGCTCCATGCTCAGATCTCAAGCTGCAAATTTACCAGGTCACATTCAAGCCGTTTACGTTCACAATATCCTGAAATTGGCTGCGAGCACTTTGAGCAAAGCTGAGAAAGATAGTGATGTCGAAACGATGGAGCAGGTACGATAGACATCTTGATCTTATGTGACAAATTTTTTTTACCACCTTGATCTTGTAGATTTATGCACTGAAGGAGAAGATTGCTGCCTTCGTGTGCAGTGGCGATTTAGAGGTGCAGGAACGGTCTAGTTCCGCTTTGGTGTTATTAGAATGTCTTAAAGAAAATCCTGGTTTGGCGAACGAATTGATGGAGACTTTTGTTGGTGAACTGAATCCTGTTGCTCCTAAAGCACAAAGAAAGGTAACTTAGGAAAGAAATATTTGTCGAAAAATAATATGGTGACAACGTTAAATGTTAATTGTGTTATAGGTTCAAGTTCCAGAGGGTTTGGATCTAGATGCGTGGATCAATGATCCACCATCTGACAGTTCCGACTCAGAGGATCCAGACATGAATGATATTTTTGTTAGAGGGGAAAAGTCGAGCGAATTTTATGATAAGCGCACATCGATAGAACCGACGCCTGAGGAATTGCAAAAAAGGCGAGAGGCCAGGAAGTTGGAACAACAAAACAATCCGCACTATCTAAAAGGATCTAGTACTTCTATAAAGAATTCAGGGTCACATAATAATTCAGGCGCAAACAATAATGAAGAAGAATTCGATAAAATTCCTGTTGCTGAGTTAAATATACCAGTAACTTTGAATATCCCAGGATTTGCTGATTCCAGTAAATACTTGAGTTTAAGCACCGAATCGTCTCACAAAAGACATTCGAAGAAAAAGAAGTCCAAGAAAAGTACGAATAACTTTTTTGCCAGCTTTCTGACATAACGTATTGAAGGTAAAGCCGATACTTTTCCTTGTTTCAGGCATCCATTTGAGCAGTTCGGATGAGGAACAAGATGAAAAATATCCATCGCAACTCGTGAACACAGGAGTTGGAGAATTACCTCCCGGTGCTGAACTGAGCGACGGTGACGATTTTGAAGTCGGCGATGAGAATGATCCTCATCGATTTTTGGACTTCGATCTGGATGTGCCGCTGCGCGACGACGAGCGTCTCTCTTATCTGGATGAACGAAATTCTGATAAACATCTGAACATCGTGAGAACGGATGAAGAGAAGGTTAAAAAGGAAAAGGTAATATTTAATTGAATTTTCAATTGCATTCTTTTCTAAACAGTATTATTCACTTCCTGTTAGAAGGGACACAGAAAGTCGAAAAAGAAGAGCAAAGTTCTGAAGGACAAGAACGAGAAAAATGAAAAGACTCGCGAAGAAAATGCTGACAATACAGATCTGTGGTTGGCAAGTGACACGTCGCCTGAGAAAGTACGAGATTCAGGTGCCGGTGACTACGCCGAAGCTCCAGAAGAAACGGCGACGGAACCAGAAAAGTCCAAGAAGACGAAGAAGTCGAAGAGTCGCGACAAGCAGAAGAAGAGCAGCAATGAGGAGGATTCGAAGCACAGAAAGAAATCGAAAAAATCAAAAGACAGAAGCACGAAGAAGTCATCCGGATATGAGGAAACAGCTGGTATTTCGACACCGTCCAAGGAAATTCTACCAAATTTGAATAACGACTCTAATGCGCCGGAAGCTGGCGCGACTTCCGGTCAGGGGATGTCCATGTATGAGGAACTTGCCAAGGACAAGAGTGTCAAATTGATGTACGAATTGAAGCAACTGCCTCATGAAACAGACAGACTTATAGCTTCCATTATGCTTATCAATATCGGTGACCATCTTGTAAAGGAAATGGATTTTGATGTGTCAGACACGTCCACATTGAAGTTAGTACGAAGTGTGAGTTGAATCTTTTGCGCAATCTTGATAAAATTTACGTTTAATAAATTTTTAATAATAATAGAAACTTTACAGCCTGGCGATGAATTTGGTGTGAAACTGCGCTTCCAGTTGGCACCGAAAACTACAGGTGAAGCACAATTTGCTATTTTGGTATCAGACGTGACGTTTGCTCAAAAATTAAAGGGCACCTTTACCTATATGGTTGAGAGTCCTTTGGGCATCGTACAAGAGAAGCTTGACTTCACTATGCACTTGCCATGTAGTAGTTTCATGGTGGGACGCTTGTCGCACAGAGACATTCTCACGGAATTGCTAGGCGGTGGCCAGTTGACTCAAAAAATCCGAAAAGAATTCGAGCCCCATCAAGAATTCAGTCAAATTTTGAGCAGTGTTTGCTACAAGTGCCACTTAACACTTGTTGAACAAGTAAACGACACTGCCTCGGTATATGGACACTCGCTCAAAGGACATCACGTGTGTCTTTTACTCAAACATAATGTAAGTAGATCATTTTTCATTCTTATCTAACTTTTACAACTTTTTAAGATTCGTTTCTCAGAGTGCTTCTGGCAGTGTGGCTTAAAGAAACGATACTTTTCAGAAATCTGGAACATTGACAATTGAAGGCAAAAGTGACAATAACGCCCTCTTGTCGGGTGTAATTGATGAAATCTCAAGGATCCTAACTTAACCCAATTCTAAATAAAAATATAAGAGACGCATTTTCACGGCGAAGAATTATTCCTGGCGTCGATAAGTAAACATCTAATTCCAATTGAAGTAATGTGAACAGGAAGTTCAATGCACTTCCGTCAGGCAGCAAAAGTGATGCGAAATGGCTGTCGTTGATCTAGCATTATTGATACTCATATTAATAGTAACGAAATCTTGAAAAGAAATAAAAAAACAAACAAAGTGTAGGCATCGACTGCCGCTGCATGAATATTTTCAGATGAAAATCAAGTTATGAGAAAAGGGGCGTTGGTGGCGATGTTCATTTTGACGAAGATAAAGGTGGAAAAAAAGAAGAAACCCTCGACTGGGCTCTCTAATGAAACTTTGGTCATAAGATTCGTAAAGCGTAAAGACTATAGATGCATTCAAATAAATATATATATATATATAAATAAATAACTATATAAATATATAAATATACAAATACGTCTGAAGTATGTGAGAGACGAGAAAGGTAATAATAATAAATTTTTGCAATTCCTGGGAGTCTGCAATTTCGTTTGCTGCTCATTTTTATAATCTAGGACCGATGATTATAATCGACTGTTCACCGGAAGCCTTTTGCAAAGCTTAGCTGGTTTATTTTTATTTTTGTAAATAAGAGTTGAATGATGAAAAATTTCATATTATTATAAATAAAAAGTATAACAAGTACGAATGCAGGCTCACAGCATATATGTACACAAAAACGTTTTTTTTTTTTAGATTTTTTGGATTTATTTATAAGCTTTTACAATGTTTCTTTTTAAATATTATATTTAACATAAATTTCGAGGATTCAAATTCATTTCAATGTATTCATCCGTCTTCTAAGGGTACAGAACTTTTCAAAAATAGCTTTTTCATTTCTAGTATTTAATTTCCATGTATCCGTTGCATTTTCAAAAACGACAACTTGCGCGTCTTACTTTCCCCTATATTAGTTAAAATCACGAATTTTTCATGCAGCATGAAAAAACTATTAAAATTGTTAAAAATCAAAATATTTCAATATTACTAGGACAGATTGTTTCTGCAATTTAAAAAATTTTTTTTTATACAGCGTTATCTGTGTTCGCCGGATCTGCCTATTAGAGAGTAATTGTTGATATCAAGAGTTGTAAAAATTCCCTCTTTATTGCACAGAGGACGATTTCCCTAGATATAAAAATCGTGTAAAATCAATATAATGTCATGCAGTGTAGTAAAAAGAAATGAAAACATCTGTTTGAAAATTAATCGTCGCGGCTATTCAGTAAGAATCCAACTTCTTGATATTTTCTAGGAGGAACTCTTCAATTTTTCTATATCTCTTACGAGCGTATTTCTTGAACGTACTTGAGCTCCCGTTATATTTGTGTCGCCAATCGAGAACTCGTCGAGCCAGAGTTCTTCTGACATAAACAGCTTCACCGTATGGGAATCTAAAAAAAGAAGAGAACAGAGAACAATTTATTGTATTGAAGGGAAAGCATAAAACTATGCTTTTTAATTTTTTAATTAAAAGCTTACTTATCTGCATACGGGAGACGGTAAAATTGATTTTCAAAATATCCCATCAAACAATCGTTATGATTTTCTACGAGAAAAAGGGCAACAATGGCTGCCACACCTGCCAGCAGGACTGCGGAGACAGTGCACAGAGATGCATCACGTATGGCAATGTCGATCTGAAAAATGGTGTACGTATATTTTATGATTTTCAAAAATATTCAAAAATTCATATTTTTGACTTGCTCACAAGGAAATTGCCGCAATCATACGTAATCTCTATTTGTGGATCGTCATTGGACTTTCCATAATGTGTAAATATAAAATGTGCTAAAATTGATGATATATCCGGATAAGAAATATCAAAATTCAAAGCTTGGAGAATTCTGCATTCAAATTTGTGCAAAATGTTTGCTTTTTCCTTCAATTCTTCACCGCCAAATGCTATCATGCTTGTTGCCTGTAATTTAATTTTGAAAACTTTTTTTTTCAAGCATAACCAGATCTTTACAAACTGAGCATTGTTTACTTACACTTGGAATATTTACGTTGTCGCGTTTAATGCTTATCCACATTGCAGCCAAAGCAGTTACTTGCAAATCTTCGATGTCAGTTTTCATCGCCTTGACAGCAGCATCCAATATCTTAACGGTTTGATATAAAATAAGTGGCGGGTCTCCTCGATAGGTCTGTAAACGAATATTCTTGTCAATATACATATGTGTATTGTCATGCAGTAAATTATAAAATTTTCAAAATTGCTCACGTTAACTCGCATTAAAAAATCAACTATAATTTTTCTTTGCGGCGAAGTGACGAAAGGGTTTAACAAATTCGTCGCGATTCTTCGTGATTTTTCACGTTCAAATTGCATCTCGATATATTTATCAGCCTCATCGTGATCACACGAAATTTTCGAAATAACCAGCTTAGCATTGGCGCCCAATTCTAATTTGTCCGCTGCTACTCCTATAACAACGTCTTTCGTATTGCGCTTGCGCAGTTCCTTCACCTGAAATTTCAAATGAGTGTACAGTTCAAAATACAACGAGGGTCTCGACAACCCTCTCTCTACTATAGGCACCGGTACAGTAAAAGGGTTAACATATTTTTCTGACCTTTTCCAAAAAAGGAGGAATCGACAGCTCAACTGGAGTTATGGTACCCTCGTTTTGCTGAATGGTTAGTATTCGCGGGTGATACAGTTTCCGCCAGTTGTCGCCACTAGTCAATTCCATCGATGTTAATTTCATGTGCAACTTCCGTTTTCCTTCATCAATTTTCGTCTGAGCTCCAAATCTTGAGATTAAGGCACTCGTACGATTTTTATTGCCATTTTGATTCTCTTCACTCTCCGCCAAAGTATTTCCCTCCGTAAGACATCGTGAATCCGCATTTGATTTACAGCTGTAACTGTGAAGTCGCCTTTTTCCAACAAATTCAACATTTTCAACATTTCTTTTTAACTCCTTCGAAGTCAACGAGTGGTGACGTATTTTAACATTATTGTTATTATTATTTTCATTAAGTGCTCCGAGTACTCCCGGTATCCTATTTTCCACCTGCACGTTACTTTTTTTGTTTTCTGATTTGGACGATGACAAATCGTCGCCTACACTTGCACTTTGCTTTAATATCTTGCGCTTTACAGGCAATGCAGTTACTTTGTTCTCGTCTTGCCACACAGAAAAGTCTTGTCTCGACGAAGCCATGTTTAACGCGACACTAACGGTTCTCCACGAATTTTGTTAATTTTATATATCAAACCGATTGACCAATTGTGAACGATTTACTCAGTTCGGCATTTCTTCAACTACTTACTGACAGTTAAGACAACTGATTGGACGAATTAAATGGTTTCAAGCTTCAAAGTTATGTTTACACTTTTTCAATCCGTTCGTCCAGCTTGGACAAAATTGAGGGAACTGACAGTTACAGATATAAATGGATAGACAGGGTGAAAATATTAAATTTGTCCTCATATATTTGACTTACGAGTATATTAATGTGCATTTAAAAAATATATATTTTCTCAAAATTGTTTCACTCTTGCTGGTTTCGTTTTTATAATTTTTACCGTATTTCTCGTCGAGCCATTTATTTTTGCAGGAAACGATCTTTCCACGTAAAGTATTAGAAGTGCGAGAATTACTCCCGTTAACAAAATAACATTTAACACTACCACATCCCCAATTTCGACAGACACCCACGAATCGTGATTCTGTAAATAAAAAGTAAAATGAAATCGTAAATAAATATTTTTCAAAGCTAACGCTATGGTGCTTTAATATTTTTTCTAAAAATTCCTACCAATATGCCTTTTACGTTGTACTGCCTCGCGTTCAAAACTCTCTGTAGAATGCCGCCATTTTGAATAATGAGTAAGCTGAAAAAAAAAACAGATTAATTTGTTTGAAAATTAATTTATTAAATTATTGAATAAAATTATTCATTGTCTACTTTACATTTACAAATGACACTTACACGCTATTGATAACACCACGATAAGGACTTCTCATAGGAACTGGCATACCTACGGATGCTTGTATCGTCGAATCCAAAGGTTCTAGAATGCAGTCTAGTTTATTTTTAAAAATTTGATACTGATGTTCCGGCAGCATAAACGCATATTTCTCCATCCTACAAAGTCTCCTCAGACCGTCCTCGTAGCTCTTAGGTAGGTCAGAATTATCTTTTAGTTTCTCCTGGTAAATGGACTTCACTACAAAATCTAACGTTGTCTTTGCAAGACAAAAGTAACAAATTAACATACGACTAACAACGTACAAAACTTGTACAACTGGGACATACAAAAGCTCGTCTACGTACGCTACAGAAATACAATTCCGACGAGTTGGCAACAACAGCAAAGTCATAAGTGTTGTCCTCGAGTAAACCAGCCATCGTTGTAAATGGCATGGGGATTGTTTTGACGGCAAGGAAGCTTACGAGAGCCGCCGAGTAAGCTGCCAAAACAATGACAGCTGTCAAGTGAACAATGAGATGTATTATTCTCACAGGATCCAACAAGGACGGTTGTATTCCTGAAAATTTATTATACATCAACAATTGGATCTTTGTCTTTGTCCTTTTCACGTATCCAGACTGATTGCAAGTACCTTGATTACAAAAGGCGCCAAAGACGAGTAACACAACGTGCGTGAATTTTGACGGGGACTGTTCAAGGTCATCGACACATGACGAATAGATACTTGACAATGATTTTGCGCAAGATATCATGCCGCTTGAAATTAATATAATCAAAACAATGGCCGTCCATATTCCTTTTTTAAATGGCGCCATGTATCCCTCCCACTTCACGACACTTTCCATCGGTCTTTTTATGTAGGTTGTGTATCTGAAATAAAATTATTAAAAATAATCATTTTCTCTTCCAGTCATCAACCAATTATAATGACTGTTTGGGCGTTGAAAATATTCAATCTTACCGCGTTACATAAAGCGGCAGTGTGAATTCGACGACTTCCAATCTCTTCTCAGTAATGGCAATTGGTCCTAGTGCCAAATCCAACGTTTTGTTATCCAACCAAGACATGACGCCTCCCGATACTCCAGTTTCTGACACAAAATCCCAATCGTCGATTTCGTAAAAAATCATTCTGCACGTTGAAAACAAAAATGTTGATAATTATGTAACTTGGGAAATTTTTTTAAAAATACTCACGTGCAATTCATTCTTTCTTGCAGTAATTCAGAAAGCACACCGAAGTATCCCTCGATGCTAATTATATTCTGGTCATCGTCCTTGATCAGTTCGGACATTGCTTGATCCTAATTAATGATTGATTTGATTAATTATTAATATATAATTATTTTTTCATTTAATATCTCTTACGTGAGTCACGCCGACCCTGAAGTATTTTCCGTGGAGATTATTTCGTCTGTCGTATAAACCTTTGCGCGTGGTTTTTGTAGTTTTAGTCAAATTTAGGAATCCGAAATTATTAGTCAATATCGATGAATTTTGTTCCACCCGATAGACTTCGGTTATTTCCGTGATGTCGTCCTGCGTCCTGGCAACCATAAATTCGCAATCGAACGGAATATACAGAGTTTCGAAATATGTCTCGATCTTTGTTTCGTCACCGAAAAATAACAGCCATGTTGGATAAGACATGTCGATCCATCCTGCAACCTGCTGCATATAATGGATTAGAAAATAATAGAATAAAAAAATAAAAAAAAAATGATCGAATCAACAATCACAATTATTTCATTTATCGCGAGGAAAATTGTTTAAAATAATATAATTTTTATCATATATTTACATCTGCGAAACCCTGTCGAAGCTCTTCGCTGTCATTAATCAATACAAAAAGTGGTCGTTTTATATGATAATACGCAATTCCAATCTGAAAGATATAATTTTTTAGTAATTTTTTTTTTATCACGTTTTTCCTCCTGGCATTGATTCACCTTAGTAACGAAAGCACTCACGGACATAATTGCCGTCCGTATTCCACTTCTGGAAAATTGCAATTGGATTTTCTTCAGATTCAAACCAATTTGCATATCTACCGAATAAAAACCAATTGGCACGTTATTTTATTCGCGACAATTTTTTTACCAATTATCACACACGTTTACAAAACGGCGGACCTACTTTGCGTCTCGTTGAGATTATCGTTGGCGTGTAGAAAAATTATACAAGTATTGTTGAAGTAGCCGTGAACGTATCGTACTACGTGTACGTAAACGGAAAGTGGTTGTATCAGATGGCAATTGGTAAGAACAACAACAAAGACAAAAGTTAATAAAATTTTTACGTAATTATCCAACTTCATTGCGATTGCGGAACAGCTGTAAAAATTGGTAAATGTTCCTTTAACCAATTTTATTAAAAGTCACACCGTCACAGGATGAACAATTGGTAAGCTGTGAAAACCTATTTTCACGATACAATTGTCACCTTTGACTGAAACAACGAACAAACTGTCTACGACTGTAGAACCAGCTGCTGTATATTTGATCATTATTTGAGATATTTGAAATGGTTACACAAGCGCGCGTGATAGTTGCTAAGTTGTATTTGAATCACAACAAAATGATTGTCCTTCGTGATGAAAAATGGCGTCACCGATTTTCATCAATCGTGACTGGAAAAATGTCAATGAGAATCTTCGAGTCGAGTCGAGCGTTGATTTTGACTTGAAATAAATGTTGTTTCTGATTTGTCACTAGACGAATCTTGATAACTCGAATGACCTAGAAAACCAAGAAAGCTCGATTTATGAATAAAATTTGTATGACGCACGCAATTAGCTGTGGGTTGACGATCGATTTTACCTGCAATTCAACGACAGGATGCATTCAGCCGATGCATTCGCACGTGAATTATCGAACAGTCACGAGTCACGAACTTATGCTTAATACGTCTCGAATACAATTAGGTAGATAAACGTATTGGAAAAAATATACAATGTTATTGTACCATGTCGTGCTGATAGTCGATTTATTTTTTATTAATTAAATTAATCAATGATGGTCGACTTTTTTTATGTGTACTAATACAAGTACGGTGGTAATTATGCAATTTTTTTTTTTAATTTTTGCAGTAAAAATTATTCGACGATTTTCAACGGTATCGATTTTTCGTAATTTTTGTCAGACGTGATTATTGATCTTCGTTACATTATTGATCATTTTCAAATAACGTTAATGGGATTGCGATCTGGGGATAGGATGAGTCTAAAAATCTGTTATTTGAATCTATGATGATCTACACTGCTATTCGTATCTTTGAAAGATTAAAAATGACTGAAAACAATTGAGGATTTCCTGCAGAGGTGAATATAGAGGAAATAGAGGAAATTTTTCCGAAGATCAATCACATCGGTTGATAAATCCTTATCAGGGTTATCATGAAAAATGAATTTGTATGTCACAGATTAAAAAATAAATATGTGGGTTATTATGCAAAATTTTTAATTTCATATTCAATTATAATTTAGTTTTAAGTATTTGACATTTTCGAAATTTACTATCGGTGAGACTCGGTCGATCGATCGATTGGAGCTACCGTATTTTTTTTCTTCGGGAAAGAAGCCATTATGAATCACCTAATCTAGGTTAGGTTGGAGGTAACGTCTCTTATCAGTAGACAAATTTTAACTCGAAGATTTTAAATGATGATGGATGATTAATGATAAGATTAAAAGTTGAAGCTATAAACGAGCTTTTCTCGAAATTATTTAAATAAGTAGTCATCATGCTCTTTGCGAAGGTGTACCTCCCGGTTTTAGTGGCATTCGCCGCACTTCAAGCAGGTTAGAAGTGAATCACTTAAAATAATAGGAATTACCAAGATAACGTGAAAAGATGAATAAATATAACTAAAAAAAAAAGAAATAGTCAAAACTTATAAAATAATAATTAATACGAAAATGCAAAATAAAAGTGTACAAAAAAAAATGTTAAATTTTACCAAAAGCATTTTTGAGTTTTACTATAAAAAATTTATTTAATTCATAGATGCCACCGTAAATCGAATTGTCAATGGCGACCCAGCGATCGTCGGTGAATTTCCGTATATGGTAAAAATGAAGATTCCTAAAAAAAAAAAAACAAAAAATGATTTATTTTGAAATTAAAAAAAAAACATTTTTTTTAGGTTTCCCTAAGATGGGTCCTAGCATCTTCGCATACGTGTGGTGGCAGTATAGTCACACAATATCACGTAGTCACAGCAGCACACTGTGTTAACAAGTAAATTAACGAATTAATAAATAAATAAAATTTTTTATTAATTTTTTTTCATCTCTTTTCACAGCACCTTACCAAGTGAGATGTTCGTAGTAACCGGTCACACGTCTAACGTTGCTGGTGGTCGTGTCACCTATTTGGAAGACATTAGGGTTCATCCAGATTACGCAATACCGTTTTGGGTCAATGACATTGCTGTTCTGAAGTTGCAAACACCAATTATTTTTGGTGCAACCGAGCAACCGATACCACTTGCTATTTCCGATACCGGAGTAGAACAGTGTATAATTTCCGGTTGGGGTCGAGCCCACGTGAGTTACATATGTCCTGTATTTGAACGACGATCCACATTTTTCATAATGATTTAAATTTCAGCATCCCGCCCTGGGACTACCTGGTGATCTTCAAAAAACGTTCTTGAATTCTATGACGAATGAGGAATGCAGATCTTACTGGCCGTCTGACAGTATCGTTGACAGTTCATTGTGTGCGCTGCATTCGGTTGGAATTGCCGTGTGTTCTGTAAGAAAAAATTTTTTTTTTTAATAATAATGACAATCGTCATTTTTGTATTAATGATAAATCATCAGGCAGATGATTTAAAAATTTTATTCCATTTATGTTATGGTACGAAAAATTATTACTGATTTTTGACTTTAGGGTGACTCTGGTGGTCCTCTCGTTTGCAATGGTCATCTTGCTGGCGTTGTGTCCTGGGGAAGTGCATGTGCCAATGGACAACCTGATATTTTTGCGAGAGTTTATTACTACCGTGATTGGCTGGAAGCCAACATAAATGACCTTTATTCGAGTGGCACTTTTGATGAGAAGAAAGATCCTACTGATATGTTTTAATTCTATTATGTAATAGTATTTTTGGGGCACTGTCCCCACTCTGCTCCTTGTGTTTTGTGGAATAAAAATATTTTCAATAATATGAAAGAGTCGTTGAATATCTGTCGAATGTTACAATGAGCATCATATTGGAATAAAAATTGTATTTTGTATACTGTATTATATATTTAAAAAAAATCTATGTCGAGCATAGTTATTATTTTGAAAAATCATTATTTTGAGGATTACAGTATTTGCGCGGCCATTTTGAAGTTTTTAACTAATCATTCATTTTACCGTATAATAAATTATTGTTAATGTTATCACGTCTAACGACTTTCCGTGAGTTTAAAAAAATGATTGATTACGAATTTATATGATATAAGAGGCTGAATGCTTTTATTGAAGTTCAGTCTATCGCGATGTACACGGCAGCCATCTTCTTCGTACTTTTAGTTGCCTTGACAGGCAGCCACGGTAAGACTGATAATTAAAATTTAATTGTTAAGTAATTTGTACTCACGTAGAATTAGATGAATGAATTTTGCATGAAATTTTATCATGATATTTTAACACCACTGACTGTAGGAACAATGAAATTGAGTTTTATGCTATTAAAAAAAAGGTAGCTGAATGTAACACATAATCTGGTTCTGTGCCTGCCTTCAGGCAGTTGGACAGTCGAGAGTAAAAGTGTGAACCATTATTGATTATTGTTTTTGAATTTTCTATGCAATCGTTAACACACTTTTCTGTTTAACCTATAAATATTGGTTGTACGAAAAAATAAATTTTACCAGCTGATACTATTTGACAAAAGAGTCACAAGGATTCGAAATGTCAAGAGATAATAGATCATCTGATTCAATACCCATTAATTCGTTACCTGGATTAATAGTTGATCGATCAAAATCAAACATAGCCAAGGCCATTTCTATCGTTCAATTCTGGATGAAACAAAACTTCAACACTTCATCAACAAGATATTAACTCTTTGTCGCGTACGTACGGTTGTACAGTCAGATAAAGCGATAAACCGAATAATTGTAAAAAGCTGTCACTAGCTATAAAAATATGAATTAGCCATTAAGCCAGTACACACGTAACCAGGATTTCGATCTACCATAGAATTTGGTAGGTAAAACTCGAAGCAAAAGTGGTCTTTCAGAATACTACGTATTGTAAATTAATGGTATCACTTTACAAACAAGAAAGCCATCGTTGCTCGCTAGTGCACAGCAGCGCCGCGTACCGTTTCACGTGCGCACTAGTTCAACCAGACAGCCCAGCTGCAAGTAGTTTCGCAATCGGCTATTGCCTCACACAGCTTGCACGGAGACTGCTGTAGTGTTTTATATGGCTTAGAGTTAGAATAGCCACAAATTTTCAGGCAATTCCGTATCCAGAATTATCAATGGCAGTCCAGGAATCTTGGGTCAATTTCCATACCTGGTGTCGCTGCGACGTGCCGAGTCATCGTCCCATTTCTGCGGTGGAAATTTAGTCACGACGCAGCACATCATCACTGCGACTCATTGCGTCATCGGCACGACACCCAGTGACTTTTTCGTCGTGACGGGAAGCATTTCAAATGCCGAAGGTGGTGAAACTCATGGGGTGGCAGACGTGCGCGTCCATGCAGATTACGTAGGCCAGCCGAATTATTGGCTCGACGATGTTGCCGTTGTCAAGCTGGCAGCACCTGTCACACTGAATGCTGTCACTCAGGTGCTGCCGCTGCCAACGAGAACTGTCCCTGGTGATGAGTCTTGCGTCATGGCCGGTTGGGGTCGCGCACACGTGAGTATAATTTTATTAATGGTACAGGCAGATACAGACTATTGTTGATTTTTATTTTTTTACCATTTTTTTTTCCCAGTACCCTGCTATTGGTCTGCCAGGAATTGTACAGACTTTCGTACAGAATGCTCTGTCAGTTAACGCTTGCCGGGCCATATGGGGTCCACTTATTCAAGAGAATCATCTTTGCGCACTTTCTCGACGTGGTGAAGGAATTTGCAGTGTAAGTAAATTGACCTGATTTAAAAAAACATATTTTACAAGCATGAAGAAATTATTAATTTTCTTAGGGCGATTCCGGAAGTCCGTTGGTCTGTGGTGGGGAGCATCATGGTATCGCTTCCTGGGTAAGTCCATGCGGAAATGGAGTGCCGGATGCCTACGTGAGGGTTTCTGTTTATCTTGATTGGATCAATGAACGCATCACCGATGTCGATAATTGAAACGACATTTAAGGCGGGGGTTAGGGAAGTTTTCTGATTCTTTGAAATAAAAATAAAGAGTATATGAAACATTAATAATTTTTTTTTGGATTTTCTTGTCTTTCGCACGTGGAAAAGTCTTTTTTTAACAAAATATCTTCAAGATGGTTTAAATCGAACAACAATTTTAGCAATGGCCGTGACCAAAAGACAAACATTGTGTCAAAACAGTCGTAATGCTAGGCTAATTACGAAACTCATTTACTCGTTAAGCAATTAATCTATGATCGTAAATTTAGTAACGGCGGGAGCATTTGATTTCATAACGGAAGTCGCTTGCTGAGCTGCTCAGTCGACGTTTTGTGTTGTAAGCGATTTTTATTTCAATTTTGAAAAATCAAAGTGATTCAGTGTATCTGATCATTCGATATGAGACACGTACTACTTGTCATCGTGACATTTTTTTGTATCGTTTTTGGAAAACGGTATCCGCGGGGTTTCAATGACTCTGTGGGAACGACTCATTGGGATTACGCAAATGGAACAGTACCTAAGGATTCTTTGAATTTCACCAAAGAAGAGGATACGAATTTGACAAAATATTATGAGAATTCGAAAAGAGTCATTATCGTTGATAACAGACACAAATTTAATGGCACTCGAAATTCTTTTAAGAATTATCCAAAAATAAATGAATTTCGTTTGAGAAGGACCATGAGTGGGGATGATAATTTGAAGAAAATTAAAACTGGACAAAAAAAATCAACTGGTAATAAAAAAAAGTCTGATCGTGTTGCATTGAGTCATCGGGATCATTCGAAGGGAAATCGTACTCAGGATGAAAAAAAAAATTCAATCGACGTGAATAAAAAATCAATTGATTTAAAAGTTCAGCAAGAAACAGTTAAGGATAATATTTTGAAGAATAAAAATATCAAGGTCATTCATCATCATCATCATCATCATATGGGAGACAAAAATCATGATCATTCAAAACGAACCACCGAGGCTGACCGGATTTTGAAGTTGGCTACTAAAAGATTGACGAATATGGGAACGCAAAAGGATTCTCGAAGGAAACAGACAATTTTGAATAAAAAATTGAAATATAAGCGTAATGACGAAAATGGTTCAAATTTTCCAAAAAAATATTCCGAATGGCTCATTTTTCCGGATAGGGATGTAAATTCGTTTAATGATTTTCAAAATGATTCCGGGACTGACGAGTATCGTAGGAGGTTGATGATTTCAGCGAATCGTTTAAGCGGCTATAATAGGAGGCAGAATTTTGTAAATTATCAAAATTCAAATTTTAATGGGGAAATAATGAAAAAGTCAACGAATACAAATTTCCAAAATATAGATAGACAAAATCCTAGTAATTTTCTGTACAGAATCGTCGGCGTGGGTAGTCGAAAAGGATATAAAAAATTAGGTCCTCGCAGACCGAATATGAGAAATATGCAAAATATAAAAACCGATATACAATATGGTACAGATTTTCAAAAACGAAATTTTGAATCGATCGATGCAAACGGTTTACGAGTTTCTAATACGACAGGTCAAAGTCTTACGAATTATCCAAGTTTGAATAGCAGTCGGTATCCAAATTTTGGGGACAAGGTGAATTATGAAAATTCAAAACTTGGTAAGCAGAGCTTAAATGATTTTGCAGAATTCAAAATTTCTAATGCAAGGGACTATATGGAAAATTTCGAAAGAAATAGCCCAGCGAGAAATTCGGTAGCAGAGAAATTGGAAAATTTTTGGAAAATCGAAAATGGCGCTGATGCAAAATCGATTTTGGAAAATCATACGAAATTTCAAACGTTCTCCTTCGAGCCTGGACAGCCTAATCAATATCCTGGATTACAAGAAATATACTTGAAGGATCTAAACTCAAAATTGCTATCATCTCCAAAAAAGGAACGCAGAGGAATTCTTACGGATGATCCTTATTATTTTCATCGTGAACATTTTGAAAATTTACCTACAGGTGAAGTCTTTCATCAGCATCGTCTCATCGTAGAAAATTCCATTGTACCTACGAAATTGCATGCGAAGGAGAATTTGGCAAATTTGTATAAAGGGGTGCGATTTTTTCTCGATCGTCGTATAAAGCGAGAAGATTATTATAGATTACCGCTGGAAGAAAGTAAAAAAGATTTGACTATTAGTTCCAAGAGATATTCCAAAAATTTGAACGAGTCAAAATTCGCAAAAAAAAAAATTTCAAATAGGGATGATTCGCTGACGAAAAATTCAATTAAGAAGAAAAACATTGATGGTAGGTAAATTATAATTTATTTAATTAAAACTTTATATTTTATGAATTTTTTCCCTTTCTCCTAGAACTTTTCCTGAATCTTAAGGACAATGGCCATGACTATTTGGTCGAAGAGGAGCAAGTTACCAAAGCAGAAGAACAAGATTACAGCGACATTACTTCGCACGAAGATCATGCAAGATCATCAAGAGGAAGAGATATTCCAAAAACGATGAATACGATGATCTTCAAAAGAGAAATCGAGAAAAATGAATCAACGCCAGAAAATCCAAGCATTTCGAAATTGACTATACCAGAAATGACGCAACAAATTTTGGAAGAATTGAATTCAAAAAAGAAAAGACTGACACCCAAAATTAACAAAAAAGGACCACGCAAGGACGAAGCGGAGGAGAAAAAAGAATCGAAAATTGGATACAAGAGAAAAGTTTCCAAAAAATCTCATTTCAAGGCGAACAAAAATGATCCATCAAAATCCAAGTCAGACGATATCAAAGTATTAGAATCAAGTACCAAGTCAAATATTCCAGAGCAAGATCATCAAGCACCAGACTTCAAGTACGATGGAATCAAAGATGAATACTTCATGATGACTGACAACATGATGACTGATTTAAACGAAGATCATTTAAACAAAAATATTGTATTACCAATCAAGATCAAGGAAAATGAATTGATGGATGATTTCATCACTTCTAAGAACACAGCACTGACTTCGATGAGACCAATCGTTATGAAAAACAAGGAATGGACCAAAGATCATTTAAAACGGAAATTAGCAGCACGAGACAAGATGGCGGATGATGACTCTGGCTTGTATGGCTCAATGGAAGGTGACATAAGTACGGATATAAATTTGAAAGATTACAAGCTTAAAGAATCAAATCATGAATCAAAATCATTTGTACCAATCGACGATATTCAATTTGAATCATTTCACGATCGCAAGACATGGGATCAATTAGATGATTCAGAAGATTTTATGGAAACTAAAAATGAGTCTATTTCGATGACTCAGTCGAATTTGAAGGATCCAAAACGAATTTTGAACAATGATCAAATCACACCGTATAATCGTAATAATTTTATTTATAAACCATACGCTATGGAAATTGGCTCAAGATCATCGATCAAGAATATTAATAATCAAAAATCAAAGACTCAATCAAATTTGAAAACTTTCGTCAATACAAGCAACATCAAGTGGGGCAGTCAAGATCATTTGGACCCATTTGATGTAAATTTTGAAGTTCATGGTAAACAGCCGTGCAATAAGGACAACGAAAGAGGAATAGACGTCTGTTCGGAAGAGGAGAGTCAGGAAGGTAGGAATGGCGATGATAGATAATAAAAAAAAAATTATAACAATTTATAAAAAATTTTTTTAGGTGTCGAAGACGACGAAAAAAAAAAATGGCCAATTTCTCCGGGTCCAATCGTATGCAACTCAGGTATGTGATTTTTAAAAATTATTAAATTAATAAAAAAAATTTTATATTTCAATAATTATCCTTATGCGTAAGCCTTAAGGAATTTACTGTAAAACGATACAGTTATCGTTGATAAATATTTTTGTCATAATTGAATTCACGTAACGTGTATAATAGTTGATAATGATAACGAGAGACAATGATAGGGACTAAAATACGGAAATTGATAAGGAGGCGTTAGCGTCGCTTATTATTTCTAGTACGATAAAGATAAAATAAGAACATGCCAATATCAAAGAAAACCTACTACTATTTTTTCAACAATTCATATTCTACTTGGATTTTTCAATTATTTTACTATCATTTTACTAATGGTAAATCCATTCGGTCAGACTGATACATTTTCGTTGCTATCATTGATTCGTGATAACCTATTATCAGTAGGTAATGATGACTTAGATGATGACTAGATTTAGTATTTTTGTCGTATCAATTTTTGTCAGAACGTAGTTCGTATATTATTAGCAGTGTACGAAAATGAGTGTATTTTGAGTTTGAAAAAATTTTATTTTTTCAAAGACTATGAAGTATCGACAACCTTCGCAACGAAACCTACCGAATATCCGTTTGTGGTTAGTAAAAAAAAATAATAATAATTTCGATCAATTCCAAAAAATTTATATTTCATTTTTGATTTTTTTTTCAGGTATCCATCCAGTATCAAAATCTTTTAACCAAACAATTGTCACATGCCTGTAATGGGGTCATTGTTGGTACAAGGTTTATAGTATCGGCTGCACATTGTTTAAATAATCGTGACAATTTTGAGTTGGTGGTGCAGCGAGCTCATGATCTTTGTGACGAAGATGTAAAACCGGTACCTGTGGCCTTGGTAATGGAGCACGAAAATTACAACAGACACACGAGAATGAATGACTTGGCTCTTTTGAGGGTAGATATAAAAATTTGAAAAAAAAAAATTTTTTTTAATTTTAATATTTTTAGTTAAAATACGAAGTTGACACAGACCAAGTGTCAACGCCTGAGAACGACGTAATATATAATGATTTTTATTCCGTGGGTTGGGGTGAATTGATGGTGAGAATTTTGGTTTTGATTAAAAAATAATTTTTTGTAACGTGCATACGATAACGTGACATTGTATTTGCAGTGGAACCGTTTTGAAAAAAATGTCACGAAAATTCAGCAGAAGCTGCCCGTGTTGAGGTATCCTGATAAAATGAAGGAGGATCCAGGAACAATATTTGTGACCACAGCTGGGTTGGATATAACTGGAGCTTTTAGGGTATTTTGTGAAATTTGAAAATTCAATGGAAATACGTTGTGAAAATTTGGTCGAATTTCAGGGCGACTACGGGGGAATTCTTATGAATGAGAAGAGAGAATTCATTGGGGTGCAGTCGAAATTATATCAAAATGAAGATCGCGAAGTCTTCATAAGGATCAGGACGTATCTTCCTTGGATAGAAAATATGATGAACTTGAGTAAAAGGCTTTTGGAGCATCCCTATAAGTTTCGACCAAAGAAACCTAGGAGAGACACGGATAAATGAATAGTAATAAGCATACATAAAAATATATAATAAAAATTCATTGTTAGTAATATATTAAAATAAGAATGAAATTTTGCACTTTTTTTTGTCTTTCATGGAAAATGGTATATTTGCCATCTTGAAAAAATTTTATTTTTCATAAAGTCGACGTGGACGTTCACGCAGCCTTTTTTCGTTATCTTTTAGCGAACGTTTACATAATTCATTGAGTACACGTAAAGAAAATGAAATAAGTAGGAGGGGATGACGCATCAGGGTCGAGGTTCGCAACAGTCAATATAAAAGAAACGCGCAAGGCTGATTCCGTACTGGGTAGCTGAGCGTTCTTGTGAAAAAAAAAAGAAAGGAGAAAAAAATATAGTGAGATAATTGATTGGAAAAATTTTGTAAAATTTTTGGAAAAATGTCACGGATTTCGGTGGTCACGTTGTTCGTGGTTTTCTTATTAGCCTCGCGGGCGGAGGGTAAGTATTTTGAAAAAAATTTCAAAAAAAATATCAGTGACAAGTGCACCCCCCCACGCGCGATTTGAAATCACAAATTATTCATCCCTTCTCTTTTTTCGAATTTTTAGGATTTTGAAAAAAATTCCCAAAATCCTCTATTTGTCTCTCTGTTTCCTCTTGTCTTCGTTTCCAGGTGACTTGGTTCGTCAAACTCTTTTTTTCTTCGTCATTGCCAATCTTTTTATATACTTTCAGATTTTCTTCTCTCTTGCACCTGTGCATTTTTTTTGTGCTTTTTTATTTCGTAGAGGCGAAGAGTCGTGTGGTATTTTTTTTTGCATTAATCAAATTTGTTTATTTGCTTTTAATGCGTTAAAACTTTTTCAGGGCTGTGACGTGAATATGCTCAAAATTTGTACGTGAACTTCGAAATTCATTGATTCACAAATTTCTGTTTAGATAAACATCGAATTTTGGGAAGAATGGAGGAGAAGCACATAATATGGAGGTAGGTTCCGATTGGTCGATTGATTCATGGTGTTTTCGAAATTTTGAAAAAATCTACAGCATGTCGAATTGATTCGAGATATGATTGATCTCAAGAGAAGTTGATAAAATTACTCAGAGGAGTGTTTCATCCCTTCACTTATGCTTAGTGAAAAGTATTCGAGGCAATCATAGTTCTTGAATCCCATTAACAGGTCTGTGCTTTAAATTTGATAAAAATTCAAAGAAAATAAAAATATAATGATTCGATGTCAAAAAGAATTTTAATAAAAATTTTTTGAAAGGTCTCGAGCCTCTATGTCTGCAACTGCTACTTTTGCTGCTACTGCCACTTTTACTACTACTCCGCCAACTACTATCACTACGACTACTATTTCCGTTGCTACTACTGCTGTATCTTCTAACGATACGAATAGTGCAAATTTTTTTAAGGATCTTGACTACGGATGATAAATATGTAGAAAAAATAGAAACTCGTCGTTTTCAGGAGATGGAAGTTCAGAAGAAGATAACATGGTTAGTGTATCTGAGAGTCCAATTCTGCTACCAAATATGAAGCAATCTGCAGAAGTAGCTGAGGAGATGGACGATGTTCCCGGAGATGAAGAGACAAGCCAAGAGCCCTTGAAAGTCATAGCACTTTCGAGTCCTGAACCACCCTTGGATGTTGTAACACTCTCAGATACTGAAGCAGTTTCGGAAGATCCAGTAGATTCAGATCCTCAAGCACTTTCGGAAGATCCGGCAGCTTCAGATCCTCAAGCACTTTCGGAAGATCCGGCAGCTTCAGATCCTGAAGTACTTTCGGAAGATCAGGCAGCTTCTGATCCTGAAGCACTTTCGGAAGATCCTGTAGATTCAGATCCTCAAGCACTTTCGGAAGATCCTGTAGATTCAGATCCTCAAGCACTTTCTGAAGATCCGGCTGCTTCTGATCCTCAAGCACTTTCGGAAGATCAGGCAGCTTCAGATTCTGAAGCACTTTCTGAAGATCCGGCTGCTTCTGATCATCAAGCACTTTCGGAAGATCAGGCAGCTTCAGATTCTGAAGCACTTTCGGAAGATCCGGCAGCTTCAGATCCTGAAGTACTTTCGGAAGATCAGGCAGCTTCTGATCCTGAAGCACTTTCGGAAGATCAGGCAGCTTCTGATCCTGAAGCACTTTCGGAAGATCCTGTAGATTCAGATCCTCAAGCACTTT